>CATIWJ010110298.1:0-11508 GCA_949640765.1 Croton laevigatus
ATGTGTTTTGGGATAATTTTCTGGCTACCTGTAAAAAGAAAAAATTGCTTGAGCTGGTTATGTTTGTCATATGGGGACTATGGTCAAATCGTAATGAATGTATATTTGAGAAGTGTTGTAAAGGGGCTACGGGAATTGCAGCTAAATCTATTAGATTGGCTACGGAATACTCTGCAGCTGCTGATAAATGTTTATTATCTGGCCCAAAACTTGCCACCACTTGGGTTCCTCCATCGGTCAACAAGGTTAAAATAAATGTTGATGCAGCTTGGGATTTACAAAATAAATGTGCTATTGTTGCTGCTGTTTCCAGAAATGAGGGTGGGGAAATCATTGGGTCAGCCGCTCGAAAATTCTCACATGCAGATTCAGTGTTACATGCGGAGCTCCTTGCTATTATGAACGGTATGGAACTTGCCAAGTCTCAAGGTTCATCCAATATCATTTTTGAATCTGATTCTTTAATGGCTATCAATGAGGTTAGTAAAGGAATCAACTCTATTTGTCTTTGGGGTGGATTAGTTTTTGACATTGTAAGGTTTAGTCGAGATTTTACTTCTTGTAATTTCAATCATACTCGACGGGGCGGGAATATCTTAGCTCATAGATTGGCCAAATGGGCTAAATGTAATGAGTTTTACAGTTTCTGGGTATGTGGTCTTCCCGAAAATTGCTGTATTACTGATTAATTTTTCGTAATAAAAATACGAACAGGTCTAGTCATCTTTTTCCCTTAATGACGGCATCTTTAAACGAAATGCTTGAGAGGGTTTTTTAATGCGACTAGCCCTTTATCAAAAAAAAAAAAAAGATGAGAATCTCACATTGTTTAAAAAACAAAGTCTTCATGGGTTTATAAAGTGTAACTCATTATTGGATTAGCGAAGTGATAAGGGAAGAGAGTCGACTAGCGCACACATGAGAGAAATGGTCCGAATGTCCGTTTTTAAACTAAATTATTTCTATCATTAACTCATAAATTTAAGTCAGAACAAATTAAGTAGAACGATTCCATGGTCTATTGGAGCATTAACAAAGCTTAACTCGTTGCATCTTCGCAATAATAGCGTCATAGATGAATTTCCATTGTCTCTTAGAAATTGCACAAAATTATCCACTATTGACTTTTGTCAAAATGAATTGGTCGGAAATATTCCATCGTGGATGGGGGAAACATTTCTAAATATGGTTTTTCTTAGCCTCTGCACAAATAAGTTTGACGGCAAGAAACTTTGTTGGATAAATTCTTTACAAATTTGGATCTTGCTGATACAATCTCTACGGTTCTATACCAAAATGTCTAAATAATTTTAGTGCAATGACAAATGAGAATGATATCGTAGATATGGATTCAAACGATGATGCTTCTCTATTTTATTATTTTGGGACAATTGGTTATGAATGGTTATTCTTTGATAGCTTGTCACTTGTCACTTGTCACAAAAGGAAAAATGAACACTTATGATTGAATTCTTAAATTTGTAAAAGTCATAGATCTTTCAAAGAACAAGCTATCTGGACAGATTTCTGAAGAAATAACAAGTTTAAAAATGTTAAGATATCTGAATTTGTCTCGGAATTTATTGTCTAAAAGAATCCCTACAAATATAGGTGCTATGTAATCATTAGAATCTATGGATCTCTCAAATAAATTGTTTGGTGAAATACCTCAAAGTATAGCAAAGCTGACATTTTTTAGTTATTTGAACTTATCATTCAACAACTTCAGCAGAAGAATCCCTTTAAGCACTAAAATACAGGGCTTCTCTTCCTCCTATTTTATTGGTAACAAAGAATTATGTGGACTACCGCTCACGAAGAAATGCAAGATGGTGAAGCATCAAGCAGTGATGGTGCAAGAGGGAATGGCCGTTACATCAACTGGTTGTACGTGAGCATAGTACTTCGGCCTCTAGTGGGTTTCTGGGGCACATTTGGTCCTCTAGTTCTGAACAAAAGATGGAGGGGCTTATATTTTCATTTCCTAGAAAATTTGTTGATAGAATTTGGATATGGCGGCGTCCTATTTGATCACGGGAACAACCTTTTGGAGTATAATTTGTGTTAATTATTTTTTAGTTTTTTTTATTTTATCTCCATAGAAATCGTTGTTATATATATAATTTGGTTTTTAAAATTCCATCATGTTTTTGGAGACTAACTATAGGTGCTGATTAATTCAGTTTTAGGTACTGACTCATTAAAAAGGCGACTCTTCTTACTCAATTTTGAATTTTATTAATCTAGACCGCCGGGATTCTGAGTCATGTATTATTTATTTTTTTTTTTTTTCAATGCATTCACATTTGAAAACTCTAGACTTTAACTACTACGAAATTTTCTATTCAAGTCAACAAAATAACAGAAAAATACAGTCAACGTTAACGAAATTGAATAAATAAAATCAAGATTTAAAGAAAGTGGGACCTTTAAATTTTAACTGTATCTGAATTTTGGAATTTCCACAAAACGTAGTAATGAATTTATGCTTCCTTCCTTTGAATTAATTATATAGCGGAAGACTTGGTAGCTGCACTAAAAGCTTCAAGAATGAGAAAGCTTATACTTATTCAAATAAACTAGCTTTAACACTTGAAGAAAGAAACCAAAGCTTAATAATGGTTAATTCTACTTTTACATTCTGTTTCTTTCTAGCTACCATTATTTGTTTTGATTTCTGCCATGGAAGGTGCATCCAGAGTGAGAAAGAAGCACTATTAAAGCTAAAGCATGATCTTATTGATCCGTCAAACCATCTCGCATCTTGGGTTGAAGATGGAGACTGCTGTAAATGGTATGGAGTTATCTGCCATAACGTAACCAACCATGTTCTTGAACTCCATTTACAGAACTCAGCTTTTGGCGTTAAGGTTAGTGAATCTTTGCTCGACTTGAAGAATTTGGAATATCTAGACCTCAGTAATAGTAATTTTGGAGGAATCTCATTTCCTGAATTCATTGGTTCTATGGAGAAATTAAAATTCCTTAACCTCTCCAGTTCAGTATCAACTTATGTTGAAAATTTGCAATGGCTTACAGGTCTTTCTTCATTAGAATTTCTTGATTTGAGTTATGTAAATCTTAGTAAAGCCTCTGATTGGTTGACTGTGGTTAACCTTCTGCCTTCTCTTGTAGAACTACATTTTTCTTGCTGTCAACTTCCTAATGTTTCTCCGCTTCCAAAATTCAACTTTTCATCTCTTTCCATTCTTGATTTATCATATAACCAAATGCAAGAACCGGAATTTGATTTTGTTCAGAACATTTCTTCGCTCAAATCACTTGATCTTTCTTATAATGATTTCAATTCTCCAATTCCCAATTGGGTATACAGCTTTAGCCATCTCGAACACCTTGACCTTCATCACAACAAATTGCAAGGACAAATTTCTGATGATTTTGGAAACCTGATTTCTCTTGTTAGTCTTGACTTATCAGAGAATAACCTTGATGGTAAAATTCCAAAATCGTTCGAAAATCTTTGTAAGTTAAGGTCAATCTCTTTCTGGAAAAGCAAATTAGGCCAAGATATAAATGACATTTTTGAGATTTTTTCTCATTGTATCCCAGATGTGCTAGAAAAACTACAATTAGAAGACTGTCATCTATCTGGTTATATTCCTGATTATCTTGGGAAATTCAAAAGTCTAACCAGCCTTATTCTGTCACATAATTCCATTGTTGGTCCAATTCCCATCACCATTGGAAACTTGAAATCCTTAAAAAATCTAGACCTCTCTTTGAACAACCTGAATGGGACTCTTCCTATGAGTTTCGGTGGACTTGCGGAGTTGGAAAGTGTTCATCTTTCTTATAACGCATTGGATGGTGAAGTTTCCGAAATTCATTTCGAAAACCTCACAAAATTGCAGCAGTATCATGCTTCTGGAAACAAGCTAAGGTTAAGGGTCAGTCCTGATTGGAAAACTCCACCTAATCTTACAGAGGTTGATTTAGGATGCTGGACTATAGGTCCTGAATTTCCTAGTTGGGTTCGATCGCTAAAGCATTTTAAGTATCTAAATCTATCGAACTCAAGAATTGCTAACCCAATTCCAACTTGGTTTTGGGATTTGTCTTTTGAATTTTATTGCTTAAATATCTCTTACAATAAAATCCATGGCACAATTCCAGATAAACCAAGCTTCGCTCCACTCCATATACCTGGAGTTTTGAGCTCAGTGGCAGACTTGAGATCAAACAATTTTCAGGGTTCCTTGCCATACATTTTCTCAGAATTAGAGGTACTGTTTCTTTCTGATAACTCATTTTCAGCAACCATTTCCAAGTTCTTGTGCCATGAAATGCACGAGCTAAGGAATTTGCGGGTGCTCGATATTGGAGAAAATCTTTTATCGGGTGAAATGCCAGATTGTTGGATGAAATGGGCAAAGTTGGAGGTAATAAATATTAACAGCAACAAATTAATAGGAAAAATTCCACAGTCCATTGGTGCTTTAACTAAGCTTAAGTCATTGCATCTTCGCAATAATAGCTTATCAGGTGAAATTCCATTGTCACTCAGAAACTGCACGAATTTATCCACTCTTGACTTGAGTGAAAATGAATTGGTTGGAAATATGTCATCTTGGGTTGGGGAAGCATTTCTGAATATGATTTTTCTCAGCCTCCGCTCAAATCGTTTTGAAGGCTTGATACCTAAGAAGCTTTGTGACATGATTATTTTACGCATTTTGGATCTTTCTGATAACAATCTCTCTGGTACTATACCGAAATGTCTCAACAATTTCAGCGCGATGGTGACCGGAGATGATTTCAACACACTGGTGAATGATGATTCCACAAGCACACTTTCACAGGAAGGTGCTTCTTCATTTTCTTTTTTTGCAATAAATGGTTATACATGGTCATTTCTTGATACCATGTCATTTATGACAAAAGGGAGAATGAACACATACAGCAAAATTCTTAAATTCGTAAGAGCTATAGATCTTTCAGGGAACAAATTATCTGGACAAATTCCAGAAGAAATCACAAGTCTGCAAAAGTTGATCTATCTAAATTTGTCTCAGAATTTGTTGACTGGAAGAATTCCTACAAATGTAGGTGACATGCAATCACTAGAAGCTGTGGATTTCTCTCAAAATCAATTGTTCGGCGAAATTCCTCAGACTATGGCAAAGCTGACATTTTTAAGTGTTTTGAATTTATCCTTCAACAATTTCAGTGGAAGAATTCCTTTAAGCACTCAAATACAAGGCTTCTCTCAGTCCAGTTTTTCAGGCAACGAAGAATTATGTGGACCTCCATTGGCAAAGAAATGCAGTGGAGATGGTGAAGCACAAGGCACTGGTAGTGAAAGAGGAAATGATGGGGATGGGGATGGGGATGGGGATGAAATCAACTGGTTGTATGTGAGCATGCCGCTTGGATTTGTGGTGGGTTTTTGGTGTACTTTTGGACCTTTGGTATTTAACAGAAGATGGAGAGGCTTATATTTTCATTTCCTGGAAAATTTGTGGGATAAAATTTGGATTTGGTGGCAGTTTAAGTGAATCTTTTCTAGTGTTTCTTTCATGCGTCTGGTGGTGTTATTGCAGGTTTTTTTTTTTTTTATCACACAATTCCTGTAACACATCAATTAATAAGATCAACATATTTCATAATCAGTTATATGATGATAAAATTATAATTACATGTAACTTCTGTTCAGAGACAACTTTTCAATATTAGATTTGACGTTCAAAATGCTGGAAACTATTTTCCAGGTATAGTGTTAAGAAGTTCGAGTTTTTCTTTAAAAATAAACTCTATTAGCTTTTATGCTTTCTAAACAACTACTCAAATTGTTAACCATTCTTCAAACAACTTATTTTGCCGAATATTCTAATTAATTAATTTCCCAATTGTCCATTTCAAAATAATGTCTTACATTCAAAACAGTATATTGGGTCATTCGTTTAAGTAAGATTCCAAGATCGGTCAATGAGTTTGCCGACTCTCTTGCCAAATTAGGTCTATCCAGGAATTTGGATTTTATAGCAAATTTCATGTAATCTTTAAGTAAACTCCTGTAATCCTGTAATCTTTTTTCAATTAATAAAAGTCTCAACTTATCAAAAAAAAAAAAATATTTAGTAGCTGGAAAAAAGAAGTTAATTTTTTTTTTTTACATTGCCTACTGGTTTGGTGTATTGTATCAGATATACTCAAGTATTTCCCTAATCCACGTCATGTTTATTATTCAAAGAATGTCGCTATTAAAATGCAAAGTCAACTAAAACAACAAATTTTACCAAATAAATCCTAAATTTTTTAGAACGAATGATCTTCAATAAAACAAGAAAGTTCATTACAAACGAAAACTAAAAGTCAAAGATTAATTGTTAATGCCTAAATCCTTATGTTTATGGGCCATGTTGCTATGCAGTCGTCCTTATGTAAACCAAACCCTGTTTTTATTGTTCTAGCTTATATGATATTCAACTTTGATGAATACTAATTCAATAGTCAATGCTTTAATATTAATTACCAATACTTCATGGCCCTTCAATCTTGAATAATTTATGTTAATTACTTTTTAAAATTTTTTATATTTTGTTTACACTATGATGAATGCTGTTTTGGTTTTTACCATGAAGTCTTCATTGCTGGCTGCATTCCTATTAAGAGTGATCTCAAAAGCTTCAAATTTTCTATTTTATCAACTAAGAAACTTTGAAAATTTCTTCAATTGATTGCAATTTCTATGTTTATGATGTAGAATATGATTTTTGAAATGGGAACGAAGGCCAGCTCAGTTATAGAGCATTGTCATTTTAGACCAAAAGTCTGCGCTTCGAATTTCACTCCCCATCTTCATAGGATTTAGGATATCTATGTCCAAAAAAATATACATATGATTTTTGAAATTTTAAGCCATTGACACTACTTTGAAATATCCACTAAAAAGAACCTTTTTATGAGGTCACTAGGAGCTGAATTTCCACAAAATTTGGTAATCAAGGAATGCTTCCTTTTACACTATATTAAAAAGAAATCATAATCTGCCAATCAGGATGTATACATTCCACTGAGTTCCTGTCAACCATATTCTTAGCGCCAATACTTTTACAAAAGTCTTTTATGGAAACTATATATATATATATATATATATATATGCAAACATGAATGAAATCCCACAACTACATTTCTTTTTCTCTTCCTTGTTCTTCTTAGCTGAAAAGTCCCAAGAAAAGAGAAGATGACTTCTTTGACCATATCAACCATGGCTGCGACGATGGTGGTGATTCTTTTTCTGTGCACCACCACAACAATAACAGAAGCACAAAATATCCCATCTTGTGCCCAGAAACTAATTCCCTGCGCCCAATACTTGTCGAACGCCGTTACGCCTCCTGCTTCTTGCTGTAATCCTGTCAAAGAAATAATAACAAATGAGCTGAGCTGTCTCTGCAACCTCTACAATATTCCTGGATTGCTTCAAGGTTTTGGTGTTAATGTCACTTTGGCTCTTAATGTTATCAAGAGATGTGGGATTAATGCTGATATTTCCAATTGCAATAAAGGTATATATGTTTTAATTTTTATATTTTCATTTCTGGTTAGGATTTCAAGTTCCAAGAATGAAAACTATGAAAAATAGTTGCCGGCAAACTTTGTTTTATATACATATATTTACGTCAAAATCTATTAACGGACTGAAATAACATTATGTGACTGTGGTCAAGCTCAAGCTCCCGCTCCCGCTCCAACTCTAACTTCATCTCCGACTCCAACTACAACCATCACGACAACGGCAGCCCCAGGTAAATTTTATAATCTAAATTTTTTTCTTAATTATCATATTTTTAAGCACTAAATTAATAATGTACTACCTCCAGTTTTTTCATTTCTTTACGTTTCCTATTTTGACAAATTTTTTCAATTCTTTATGTTTCCATTTATAGTAAGTTTTGTAATTGTTTATTATTATTTTTTTATTGGTATTAGTAAAAAAGTAAGGTTTATAAAGGATTAGTAATTGTTTATTATTACAGTGTATTGGTATTGGTTAATTTCTTGGTATTTGTGTTTTTAGGGTGTAAAGAAATGAAAAAATTTGAGGTAGTAATTTTTGTTTTTAAGTAGTTGATGGGATGAAATTGTTGTATTTTTGCAGGAGTACCAGGAAATGATGGCAGCAAGATGGCATGGACTGGCTTTTCAAGCTTGCTAATATTGTGGGCTGCTACTTACTCTCTGTTTCACTAGCCACATACATTTTTAGATGGGAAATGTTAGTAAATAGCGAGTTTTTAAGTTTTGAGTGCAGTAAATAGCAGATGCTTTCATAAATTAAGTGAACAGCAGATTCTTCAATGCAATTACTGTTATACCATTTTAATTTTTATTCAATTTTAAGTTTTTTTAATAAAAATAATAAAAATGAAAACTTGCAATACGCAATTTCCATTTTTTCCTCCCGCCGTCCACTATAATCCACCGCCATTGCCAATCTTGCAACCGATCGGCGATTCTAGCACCACCATTCCTCTTCGATTTGACATATAACTTGATGGATATAGGCCACTGTTTTCCCAAGACCGTTTTAACTATGGGTATCCGACTATTCCCATTAAATTTTTCATCGTTTTATGGTGGTTAGACAACAGATTTGAGACCATATTCCAACTCTTCTCATTGAGCCTTCAATTTGATATATTCACTTGTCTGATTAGTTACTGGAAAGAAAATTGTGAAAAATTACCAAATAGGTCCTTCAACCATAGAAGGACTTTGTGAAGAAGATGAACATATCACTATATAAATCAGTATATAAATTTGATATTTATATAGTGGTTAGTATATAAATTGATTTTTACATACCCATCAATATATAAACGTTATTTTTGGCCTAATAAATAATATATAATTGATTTTTCATATGCATATATAAACTCAATTTTTACCTTACTAACATAGCATATCTTATTTTATGTATATTCATGTACTTATGATTTATATACCGGCTAGTATAGAAAACCATTATTTATATAGTTATCAATATATAAATATTAATTTTTACATATTGGTTGTTTGATTATATACTGATTTATATACTTATTATATTGTTCACATACTGATTTATATATTGTTACTTCTATTAATAATTAAATTTAAACACTTAAATAATAAATAATTTAATATATGTTTATACATTTATAGCAATTTATATAGTGGTCAGTATATAAAATCGTTATTTATATAGTGACCAGTATATAAATATTAATTTTTGTATACTGGTTGTTTGTTTATATACTGATTTATATACACTTATAGTGATTTATATACTACTTAGTGTATAAAACCAATTTTTATATTGAACAATATGTAAATATCAATTTTTTACATACTGGTTATTTTGTTCATATGCTGATTCATATAGTTGTCAATTTTTATATAATATATAAAATTTATATATTGGTCATATATAGTGTCATTTTGTACATTCGATTATATATAAGCATATAAGAGCATAATTGGTAAAAAATTGATTTTTATATATGAATTTACATTGTTCGGCCAAAAATCAAGTTTATATAGTGATAAGTATGTAAAAATTAATTTATATACTAAAGAGTCTATAAATATCATATTTATTCTGTATTTTATATACTGGTGGGTATATAAATATTATGTTTATTCTGTATTTATATATTTGCAAGTATATAAATGTTATATTTATTATGTATTTATATACTGGTGATAGTTTATAAAGGTGACACTTATATACTAATTATTTTGTTTACATGCTGATTTATATAGTAATAATAATTACATTCAAACACCTAAACAATAAAATTTTTACATTTTAATCTACAAAAGCACTTAACTAAAAAATTAAAAATATTTTAGGGACTAAGTTGTAATTTTCTAAGAAACTCATCTTCTTCCTTTTGTCTTCCTTTTGTTCCCATTCAAAAATCTCGCGCCACCTTGAACGGAAGGTTTTCTTATAGAAACCGACTAGTATCACGTTGTTATCATTATTTTCGATGGAAAACCAACCGAAATTTGTCTGAATCACGATGAAATCAGTTTGATTTTGTTTTCTTTGAGTCGATGATTTTGAGCTACGATCACTTATTTGGCTGGTTTTCGGTGACCGAACAACGGTTCTGAGGTTACCGGATGATTCACTGACGCAAGAGCTTTCAATCAGTACCCTCAAGCGGTAGCAATGTTGGAGCCTAGCTCCAGTGGTCTTCTCCGGCAACTCTGCACTTTTCAACTTTTTCAGAAATTAATATTTAATATTTAATTAATTTTAGTTAGAAAATTTAGTATTTGATTATTTTAATAATAGAAAGAGTAATTTTGAATTTAAAAAATATCAGATTCTAGAATATGCTATTTTTAAAATTTTTAAAATAATATGCTATCTACTATCTATTAGGTTTTAAAATCTGCTATTTTTGTTTACTTATTGTTTTTAAATTTGTAAAAATTTATGATCATATAGAAGATTCGATGATAACCGGGGTTCCAATATGATATGATATGATACGAGATGTATATTAATATTTCCAAATTTGGAAATTGTGTTGTTCTACATCACTTATATGATATCCTTTTTCAATGATATCTTATTGATTTTAGTAAAAGTTGAGATCTTTATTGCTATGATGGTTGTATACTGCAAATTGAAATTTCAATTCATGGTTTCAAAATTACAATGATGATTTTTTAAAGAAAAATATTTGATGATGATACTTAACACTTTTAATCGGTTCTTATTAATTATGATTCATTTTATTTCATTTTAATTGCTTTAATTAAATATAATTCATTTTATTTTGTTTTTATTTTAATAAGTTCTTATTACTCCCTCCATGAGGTCCCCACTAGAATTAAATTAGTGCTTTTCTTTGGAAAGCGAGAGAGCTGTTGTTTTAAAAGGTGTAAAACACATAAGAACTCCCTTTAAATCGTCTTTTCTCTATTTTTATTTTTTTAATTTTAATTTTATTATTTTATAATAATTAATAGTTTTTTCTACACTACCTTTATTTAACATACTTAGAAAATCTAAGGGCCGTTTGTTTACATTTAAATTTTTTGTTTTCTATTTTTTTTTTTTACAAAAATTAAACAAAACATGTTTATAAAGTGTTTTATTTTTTTTTAACTTTTCACATAAAATGTTTTTTAAATAAAAAACAGTTTTTACAAAACCACTAAAAAGTAGTTTTCAAATTTTGATTTCCAATTTCAAGGCCAATACTATTTTTTATATATTTATTTTATATAGTTATTTTTTTATATCTTAATTTAAATAAATTTATTATCATTACTAAAATATTAATATCTTAATTTTTATTTTTTTGGTCTATCCACTTTAAATTTTATATTAATTTATTTTTGAAAGTAAATTTATACTAATTTGTACTGTTTTTTACCGTTTGACTTAATTTTTTTAATTTTTAAAGTTACTTATAAAATTTAATTTTAATAAATATGGAGTTTTTTCTATAATTTTTAATTATATTATTTGTAAGTATAAAT
>CATIWJ010110313.1:0-22060 GCA_949640765.1 Croton laevigatus
TATGTCATAGTCCGGCATGTACATAAACTATTTAGGAATGTTATGATTATTTAATTATACTCTTTTGGGATGATTGTAATCATATGAATTATATGTAATAACGATAATTAGTTAGGTTTGATATGGATGAATTATATGAACGAATGTATATAATAAGCAGGTTACCGACTCGCAAGCCAAGAATAGTAGCGCTTCTTCTAGACTCACACGTGGGTTTAGAAGGGGAGTTACGTGTGTAACCCTCTTATAGGTCTACTTCGATAAGCTTATAAGGGGCGTTACATTCTTAGGGTCTTGGGCTTTAGTCCAAGTCTTTCTTTTTCTTTCCTTTCTTTTTTAGCTTACCTTCTATTCTCTCTCTTTTTTTTCCTAAAACAAAGGCCATTACTACCATAAGGCCCAAGCCTTACTAACCCAACTCTATTATTATACCAACTCATATACTAATCTCTACCTAAAGGTCTACTTGTTAGCTCAATAATGCACCGCTTCTCCAATCCAATGGATGATCTGAGTTCTGATTCTTCTTACCCGATCCTTAGGATGTGACATATGTATCTCCAAAAATACAATGTGGCTTATCTCTGGTATTGGCCGCAAATAAAACAATCATCCTAGTTTATTATGGAGCTAGATATATTATTTTAGGGGTCACTGATAAGAGAAAGTGTAGACCTAGGGGATTCTCACTGTAGGAGAAGCTATGCCTCTTGATTGTGATGACGATGAACTTAAAAATGAGAAGTCTTGTAATTTAGTTAACAAATCTAGCATATCTAATTTTCCTTTGCCCGCTAAGGCTTTTATCAACTTGTGATGAGGAGGATGATAAAGATTAGAAAGGTAATCCTCAGAAGGGATTACGTCCAATTTACAAGCTGGATGAGAGAGCTATACACAATTCTCTGGTTTCTCCTCTGACTGGCAATGATGTTTTTTCTCTAGTTTCATACAATGGGAATAATGATAAAAGTATTACTACTGCTAGTGATAAGAGGAAGAGAAAGGTTTGATCTTTGATTTCTCCATTGTAACACCCCTTATAAGCTTATTGAAATAGACCTATAAGAGAGCTACACGTGTAACACCCCTTCTAGGCCCACGTGTGAGTCTAGAAGAAGCACTACTATTCATGGTTTCCGAATCAGTTATCTATATTTTATTTCAATAAATATCATCTAGCACTTCAAATGCACCACCCTTATATCCTCCTCCTTATAACTATCATACATACACTTCAATATATATATATACATAATAACCACACATATTCATCATTATCCAACTAATATATTATAACATGTTAATCTAACATAATGATCTCAATTCCAAATTACATATTAATATTTACAGAAATACAATTAGCTCTAAACAAGTCCATATACATGCCATATCTATAAAATACAAAATACTATAAAGTCTATACCCAAAACATTATGCTGGTAGTGTTGATCGACTGGCTGTAACAAAAATCTACCTCTACTACCTTCTCTTCAACCTACGAGTTTAAACAGGTAAACTCACTAAGCAAACTTTGCTCAGTGGATGCTTTAACCGAAGTTTGAGAAATAATATTTATAAATACATTCAAAAACATTTAAATAAAGCATAACAAGCGTTTGTAAGAAATTCAAGTAAATACAATTTGAAAATCATCAAACATTCATATAATACATATTTTAGCTCTAATGGCACTCAAAAGAACTTGACGATAAGAATTAGGGCCCTATGCATATCCCGTATAGCCATTTATAGACTATAACATCGATACCATAGATTATGTATTCTCATTCTTTTCCTTTTCCAACACGTATTCTGTATAACCATTTATAGACTATAATTGTAACACCCTTTATAAGCTCACCGAAGCAGACATATGAGAGGGCTACACATGTAACTCTTCTTCTAAACCCATGAATGAGTCTAGAAGAAGCATTACTATCTCTTGGTTTTCGAGTCGGTTACCTACTTACACTTTTCATACGTAAATAAAGCAACCACATATTTATAATTTATGCCAAACATGTTATCAATATCACCACTAATTAGGCTTCCAATATTTCATATAAACCGTAATAATTACAAATATCCTGAAGTCCAAAAGAATAAAAATTACATAGCCATAATCATCCCTAAGTGATTTATATACATGACGAAATCTAACAATAACAAAATAATCTGGAAACGATACCAAAAGAATATGATGCTGTGCTGAGAATAATCGACTACGACTGACAACTGGCTTCTAGATTCTATCTTCAACCTACGAGTTTAAACAAGTAAACTCGCTGAGCAAAACTATTGCTCAGTGGATACTTTAACCAAAGTTGAAATAAAACATTTATATAAAATCATTTGAAAGCATTTAAACATAATAAACATTCGTAATGGCAAACAGGTAAATACATTTTGGTATTAGTCAAAAAATTATTCAAATCAAATCTTTGCTCTAATAGCACTCGGAAGAACTCGACGATAAGAATCGGGGCCTATGCATATCCCGTATAGCCATTTATAGACTAATACGCCGATACCATAGGTTATATATATATATTCTCATTCTTTTCCATATCCAACACGTATTCCGTATTGCCATTTTATAGACTTTAATACCAATACAGTTCTCATATCATTATTCGTATCAATATCATATCATTTCCGCGGTTTAACCCTACGATGCATCGTATTCTTATCACTAGCGTTCTAAAGCGAGCCACATAAGCATTTAAACCCAAGTAATCATTTACAATGCAAATATAATTGATAAGTGTCTAATTATACATGTTTTTATAGTGAATTATTGATTAATTATATTTATAATTTGTGATTAATTATTCTTTTAAGCACTTATCTGGATTGTTTTTCATTTAACAGGTCATAATTGAACTTTATTTTGAAAAAGAACGGAAATTGGGCGTGAATGGCACGGATGGAAGTATTTTGGAAGAATTTAAGAGTTCGAGGGTTTTTTAGTATTGAATGCAGAAGTTTTGGATTTAAATGAAAATGGGAACATGATTAGGAGTGATTTTTGTGCTGTGTAAGAGACAATGGGTTGGTAAAGGTTATTTTGTAGTAAAGCGCATGCTCCACTGCGTTTTGATGACAATGGAAATCAAATTTTGGGAGTTAAAAAGCTGTCCAAAAACGCAGCAGCTCTTTCATTTTGGTAAAGGGAATTTTGGTTCTCCAAAACGCAGAATTAGTTGAGCTAAAACGCAAGCAAGATGTGTGTTTTGATTGATGAGTTCCTGACGGTGCTCTACGCACCGTTTCAACAAAAAGAGCAGGTGTATGACGCTGTCGTTTCAGAAAATGAAAACCAGAGAAAGAGGAGTTGTGGTTTTGACGAAGTAACTCTGATCTGAGTTGGAGATTGGGCTTCTAAAGACCGATTTAAAGAAGAGATTGGGATTGATCTGATTTTGGGGATTCAACGATTTCAAAGGTAAGCTGGAGACCTGATTTCGTGGGGGCTTTTTGAATTTTGAATCGATTTTTGAATTGGAAGAGGGACGGAGATTGTTTTTCGTTCTGGTGCTGGCGAAATAATATATAAGAAGAAGATCAAGAGAAAGGGGGAGAACCATCTGAGATCGAAAGAAACAGAGAGACCGATCTGAGAAGAAAATAGAGAGAGAGTAACAAGGAGAGAGGAAGAGCGAAAGGGAACAGACCCAATCGAAGGAAAAATCAGGGTGTTTCCCGATTCCAATTCTGAAATTAGAGATAAAGCACAGTGATTTCAAACCCAGAAATTAAGAGCAGAACCAGAGATAGATGTGAACAAAGAAACAAGACAAGAAATTAGAACCGGAAAAGATCGGCAGAGCAGAGACGAAAACAAGTCTTCACCACCAGAGATTGAACGATTAGAAAGGAGAGCATCAATTGCAGGACCAGAAAATCACGATCGGGAAATAAAAAGCAAAAGTCTGAGTTAGATAGAAACCAGTGCTTCACCACTGGGAAGAACATGACCCGATTTGATATCTTGAGTTTTTGTAGTTCTTGATTCGTTTGGATTCAAATAAAGAATCTGATGGGAAGCAGGTGGAGGATGAAGATGGAGCAACAAGAGCACCAAAACGGTGCGTTTAGAACAGGAACAAGGCAGAATTGAATTTCCAAGTAGAGAACCTCTAGAACAGTATTTTCTTTATTTTTTGTCATTCTCTGTTAATTTCTATTGATGCTGTGATGTTGAATTTGAATTGAGTTATTGTTGTGTCTGGATTTTTTAAGATGAACGTTGTAATTATTTTGCAATTTGATTTGTTTGATTTATTTTGATTGTTTTTGCCGTTGAGATTTAATTGCGATAAATGTTGCCTTGAATTAGTAATTGCTAGCTTATTAATTCATGTATGTTTTTGCATTGTGAGTTTGAGAAAACCACTTGTGAATTGATCACCCGCAATTAAAAAGAGTTGCATGCAAACCTAGAGATAGGTCGACATAAATCCTCTGGATTGGAGTCAAATCCAATACTGGGGACTCATAAAACGAATAATGCGAGACTAGGGGTTTTAATTAGAACTAGAGTTCAATTAATCAACCTAGGATTAGACGTTAATTTGCTCAAGAGAGTGATTAACGTAATTTAGGAGTTCCTACGGTCCAATGACGATAACAATCAATTAATTCGAACGAGTTGAGTTTAAGTTTTAGGGGGATTCAAAATCTAGACACTACTTGATTAATCTTTGTTGTTTTCTTGTCTCCGAAGTGAATTGCTGTTATTTTTGTTTGTTTATTATTTTTAAGTTAGAAAATTCAAACGCTTAATTTGTCGGCTAGATAATAGGAAGAGAGTTAGTACTAGTACTCGTTAGTCCCTGTGGGATACGACACTCGGTACTCCGGTAGCTATACTGCGGAACGATAGGTGCACTTGCCTAATGATCTGTAGCGTAGTCGCTCGGATGCTTATCAGAAAGGTCGGCTGATAATGCTGTCTATTAAAGGAGATTCAGTGTTCTGCTCGAAGCTAAGTCCCATGCCACGAATACCCATCGCCTTAAGTATTTGCTTCACCTGTGCTCGACCTCCCTCCGTTTCGGAGTTTTCACTTTTATCTTCCACCTGCACTACACTCTTTCCCTTACTTCTAGCTTTGTGATCAGAGGCTATGACATCCACTCCACTAACACGAGCGCTGACCGGATGGACAGGTGGAGCATTAGCTGCAGGGGGTCCCTGGGCTTGTGATACCTGATGAATTTACTGCCTTAAATCCATCATTTGCTTGTTTAGGTCTATATAAGCTCCGTATAATGCTTGTATAGCTAATGGATTGTTGAAGTTAGAGAGGTTCTGACCGGGGTTTGGATCGGCACTACCCGTTTGTCTTTCAGAAGCACCTTGGGGGGCTGCTACATTGGCCTGCAGTACCCCCATGTTCGGATCGACCCTATTCCCCTCCATTCCTGGCTCTTCAGGGAAGAGATTCAAACCAAGATTCAAATCTATGCCTCGCATATTAGACATGTTGCCTTGGTAGAAGTTACTGAATAGTTGGAGGTGTGTTCCACGTTTACCGCATCAAATGATATTTAAGGTCACCAAAAGGGGAGACTTGAGGGAAAGTGGGTCCTCCAGACAACAAAGTGGTAAGGATGTGAAAGGGGAGACCTACCGAACCGATCCTACACATAAGAGGAGAAAAGGGTCGGGTGAGGCCCTTAGGCAACCACTCCGATGCTTAAGTTAGAATTAGATCGGCTCAGAGGTCGATATATAATAGAGAGGAGTAAATGCGATACCTGTGAATGGAAAACAGCTTGGTATTTATAGTGAAGAGCTCCTAACAATCTGTCACAGTAGGGAGCGACAATTTTTGACTATTCTGCAGTGCTAGGGTGGCTCTATCAGTGTACGATCCTGCAGCGATTCTAACATGACAGTCTTGTGGCGGTATTGACATCTATCAGGAACCGATGTTCGGGATATGGGTCCCAAGACATTGGTCCAGCTATTAGGGCGATGTCATTCCATGGTCTCTGAAGATGATCCGATGTCTGATCTCTGTCGACCGAGGTGACCTGTTCGGCTATGTCGCCCTTAGCTGGCTGTGGACCTTGACTGATCTGTTTATAGTTGACCAAGAGGGGCGACATTATCTATTAATATGTAATGTTTAAATAATTTTAGTTTCAAAATTTATTATATTATTATTTTAATAATAGAAAGGTTAATTTTTGATTAAAAAAAGAGATTCTAGAATCTACGATTTAATGAATTTTGAAAAAAATATGCTATTTACTAAAAAAAAATTCAAATTATGCTATTTACTAACGGGTTAATACATAGTTTGATCCCTCATCATTGGTTTCCTTTTTGGGGCGCCACTTTGCTCCCTAACGTTGCAAAATTGAATATATTTTGCTCCTTCGACGCACATGGCCAGACAACTTCATTGTGCGTGTAATACACGCGCGCCACTTTACTCCCTAAACTATGCGAGAAACCATTTTGCTCCTTGAACTTTAAAAAATGATACATTTTTTCCCTGAACTTTAAAAAAATTATACATTTTGCTCCATACAATTTATTTTTATAATTTTTTAAAATCAAATATGTAATATAATTTTAAATATTCTAAAATAAATTATCCAATAAAAAAAATACATAAAATGATTTTACAATGAACAATGTATAAAAATTAACCAATAAAAATAAAAATTAATTCTTCAATTAAATGATACATTATCTATATGATATAAATTAGTAGTTTTTGTTTTTAAAAAGAAAGCTAGTATTAGTTTGAATATTTATATAATTTTTGTTAATTTATACATATATATAATTTATGCAACGGATTTTTTAGGGTTACGATTACCACGTATAATTACTCGCTCTGTCTCGCCTCACCTCGCAGATAATAGTAGAAACTAGGGCTGTCAAACAGATCAGGTTGGGTCGACCTGATCTGCTAATTTTCAGGTTAATCGAGTTTCGAGTTGATTACCCCCAACCCTAACCCAACCTATTTAATTTTAGGTCGGTTTTGTGTCGACCCATTTACTTAAACAGGTCGAAAAATCTCAATCCTAGCCGGCTATTTTCAGATCGGGTTAGCAAGTCGGGTCAGCATTTTATAGCCCTAGTACAAACTAACTATATGCCCTACCCTACTATCCATTTTTCACTATATGCACGAATCAAAATGGGGCGGGTTACAAAAAATTTCACCCATCTGCGACCCCTGGGCTTAAAGAAGATGATGGATTTTTTTACTATTTTTTGTGAAAATTGATAATAATAAAAATAATAATAATAATAATCTGATGAAGGACTTAAATATATCATTCTGAAAAGTTAAAGGATTAAAGTGGTGTCTCGCAAAGTTTAGGGAGCAAAATGACTTTTTTTCCAAAAGTTCAGGGGGCAAAATCGTTTTTACTCCTTAACACGTGGCAATGTTCACGCGCCCCATGCGCGATTGTAGTCCACGCGCCAAATTTCAGGTCGTTAAAGGAGCAAAATATATTCATTTTTGCAACATTAGGAAGCAAAGTGGCGCCCCGAAAAGGAAAGGTACCCAAACGTATGTTTGGCTCAATGCTGAGGGATCAAAGTATGTATTAACCCATTTACTAACTTTCCCTATAGCACAATCTAATGTTTGCTTAGAAGTAAATAGCACTATTTTTCAAACATATAGTAAATAATACTTTTAAACTAACTTATTTCTTAAAATCTAAAAATACCCCTAAACTAACCTAAACCTAAATCTTCCCAACAACAAAGCTTCCCACGTTTAGTGGCCACCATTCCTTTTGCCGTGATTCATACTTTTGCCTACAATAAGAATCACGACGACAGCAACTGATGGGTGTCGAAACTAACAAAAATAAAATAACCTACTCTAAAGATTTGTATATAGCAAACAGCAGAGTCGATCCCACAGAGACTGGTCAAGTTTATTCCTAAAATGCTAGAATAGAAAAGAGGGGTTTTTAATTGATTGAAAATAAATAAAACTAAAAGAAAGGGTAGCAGGAGTTAAAATTAAAAACAATGGAAACAAATACAGCCAAAGGTATAATTCTCAGTACGAAATTCTTACGTCTGATCATTAACTCTAAGATAATTTAATAATTCCAAATCATAGACAAGTTATAGTCAGAAAGAACATCGATCCAATCAATCTTTCCGTACTTAATAGGTTATTAAGATACGATCTAATAATAACCCCTAACTAACAAACAACTCTAAGTATGATGAATGATTTAATCTGTCAATTGCAATGAACACTAGAAAGACCTTGCCCTAGTTAACAAATTCTACGAGAACCCATTTAAAATAGATCATGCAATTAGTTAATATAACCCAAAAGCCTGGTCATAATCAAGTTATACTAATCGCTACTTGCAACAACTCGACTAATTGCAACAACTCGACTAAACAATTACGAATTTAATCTCATTAACTAGCTATTTACATCCAATCAATTAATTAATTGGCTAGATCAATCAACTAATAAAATACATTTAGGATATATTTCTCTAATAAGCTGCAGTAAAAGCATGAATGTAATAGGAATTAAAAAGTGAATATAAAGCATTAAGATCTCACAGACATAAAGAAAATCTACTTCGAATTAACCATTGGCTGAAGGGATGAGTTTAGCCTTAAATGGCTACAGAAAAAACATAAAGAATCTGGAAAAATAAACCAAAAACCGTAACTATGAGGAGGCTGTTCCAGAATGCCTTCAAAAGGACCTAAAACACAGTTATATAATGTTTAAAACTATGGCAAATAATAATATAACAAAAGACTATTTAGTTCTTCTTCCTAGGCTCTAATTTAAGCTTAAAACCACTGTTAAAAAAGTGGGCCAGCAGCCTAATGAATTCCAACCCGCGGTGTTTCCTTTCTCGGTTAGGCTTGCCCAAGGCTAACTCCTGGCAGCATAAAAAATGTCCATATAGCTTCTAGCTTCACGTCCAATGCTCCAAACCTTCCTTAATTATGCTCCAAATGTTTCCTTTTTGTCAAATCCAACATTTTCTAATCAAAATAGGAAAAAGTAAATAAAATCTCATAATTAAGCACAGTAAATATAAAATAAGCCCAAGATTATGAACTAAAAACATGTTGGATTTGCAAGTTATTAAGAACTAGTTCCCTTGCTAAATCTCGCTCATCATTGCTAGAGTTTCCTTGTTCCGACAAGGTTCTTTTCTATTGTTTCGATGACATGAGATGAGGATGGTACCATTGTACATGTGAGATACAAGGAATTTGACGAAGGTTAGGGTTTACTTGTTTTGAAGAAGCAAAAGAAGAAAAAAAAAAGAGATGTTATTTGGTTAAATGTACTATATACTGTCATATGTACTGTACTATATATATATATATGTACCATATTCATATGGTACAATCATATGTATCATATACAGCTTCTAGTAAATATGGTACATAGGGTACTTATATATAGTATATAGGGTATGAAAAAGGAAAGGTGCTGTTTGGTACATATGGTACTTATATATGGCATAAATGGTATTCAAACATCACTTTTCTTCCCCAAAATATGGTGTTTTTGGTCAGCAGAGGTGGAGGAGGCAGCGGTGGACACTGGAGGGGCAGTAATAGGTGGTGGATGTGATGATTTACTGTTGTTATTTGAATTAGGGGTAATTTATGGTTTTAGAATATAGTTTAGATTAAATGTGCTATTTATAACATGTTGAAAATTTGCTACTATGTAGTACCTATTAATTTACAGTATATGCTATTCGCATCGAAGAGCTTTTTATTTTTGTCATAGACCCAACAATATCAACTAAATATATAATGCATGAATGTCAGTGTTATGATATTTGAATAATTCTTGGGTTGTTTTTCTACAGTTGCAAATTTTCATTGCGATTTGTCAACAATGAATTAAATGAATTCAGATTCTTGAATCAATTAAAAATCAAAGGAGATGATGCAGATGTCTCAATTTTCCTAATTCATAATTTCGTATGTCAAAAATTTATTTTGTCATGATATTATTGCTCTCATTTTTTAGTCTATGTATGGAATAATTATTCGTATGTATGTAAGGTTAATTCTTTGACATTTCTCATATAATAATTCAACTGTAATAAATGAAGTTCCTCAATTAGTCAACTGCCCAATGAGAATTATTGAAACACAGCTAAATAATAATCCGTAAACTAGGAGAAATATTATATATATATATATATATATATATATATATATATATATATATATATATATATATGCCTTGACGTCATTAAATTTTAGACTTGGTTTATATAGAAAATAAGTTGTTTCTTTTCCTCCAAAAAAAAAAATTTTCATCAATTTTTCATTTGACTTTGGGAAGGAGATTAATGTTGAAATATATGAACGAATATATATGCACCTACAATTAGGCTAAGATTTCGGTAGGCTATTTTAGCACGTCCTTTTGTTTTTGTTTTTAATTTTAGTATTTAGAATTAAATTATTAAATTTAAGACTTACTAGATACCATATATAATCTAGACACTTAATGTTTTTAGAAATTCTATAATGCGTAAATGGTAATCATTTCTGTTCTATAAATCACACGTATCTGTGTTGTGTTTAACCACAAATATTTACCTTTTAAACTCAAAAAATAGGAACCATGTAGTGCCTTTCTCTCTTCTCAAAAACTCTATGAGGATTTTATTATCCTTTCCATCTTAACACCATTAATAATATACACTTTCTTTCTTATAACAAGAAAAGGAAGTGATAGTACAAAGAAACTACCATCGCAAGCAGCCCATCGATGGCTGATTATCAGGTTCAAAAAGTTTTCAAATCAAAACTGTGAAAAAACCGTAGATTAGTCGGCCCACCCAAAGCCTGCCATGCTTTGGTCCGATTATGGTTCCTCCTTTAACTCACCCGGAAACCATCGGATCTCGGCTTGGCCAAGCCCGTGGCTTAGTCTAGTTAAAAGTTTTAGTCCTTTGATAAAAGGGAATGTAAAAAAAATCGCCAAAAAAAAAAACTGCCTATGACAAAAATAACTTACCTAACTTTTTAATTGACAAAAATAATTCAGACAACATTTTCTTTGACAAAAAAGTCCAATAATTGTGACAAAAATAGCTCACCCCACATAACAACTCCAAATATAAACATACTCTCACCTAAAAACAAGTATGTACATAACCTCTGCTCTGCCGCTTCCCTTCGGTTATGGAGTCAGAGCTACCATTCCTTCACAACGATCACCGCAAATAGAGTGCCGCTTCCCTTTTCCTTTTGTCTGCTCCATTCACTAAAATAAATATCCGTAAGTATACTCATAGAAGCCATTTTAACTCGATCCGTGTTTGCATATCTAGCATAGTCATCCTACTCATTGCCAATAACATTATAACCTGCAAGAACGTGCAATCATGTCAAAACAATTAGGGGCCGTTTGGTTGGGGGTAATCAGGAAAGGGAAAGGGAATGAAACCCTTAATAGGTGTTTGGTTGGCCAATTTAATGATTCTCATTCCCCTTTTTTATTATTTGTTTTCTCCCTAATTCCCCTAAGTTAATTCCCCAACCCCTTTAGGGTTTTCTATTCCCTTTCACTTCCTCATTCCCCAACCAAGTATAATAATAATAATAATAATAATAATCTAACATCCCGTTCTCCCATTAGTTAGTATTTCTAGAATTTGTTGTAGCTAACGATGTTTTTATAGGAGTTTCAAGTTTCGAGGCGTAGGAGCGTCGGAGTCGACCTCAGGATTCGTTCTAGCTTCGACTAGATTCAAGGTAATTTCTTGTTAATATTTAATAGTAAGTCAAACTAGAGTTGGGTTAAGATATGTATAGTAATTTGGGCTAGAGTGGTGGTGGTGGTGGGCTAATGAATGAACATTTGAGATGTTGTGTGTTGATTATAGAAGTGTTTATTTTCGGTTTATATGAGGAGTGAGGGTAAAAGGATGATTGTCGAAGTGTTTGTGAGATTTTTATGCAGGATCCCAGTGTATAGTCGTAAGGACTATTCGTTTACTCGCTATTACTATTCACGGACTGTCCATACGTAGCCGGAACTCTGGCGAAATTTTCATAGAAATGGACCTGAAATTTGACTAAGTAAAATTGAAGTGTATTTGGCGAAATACAAATTAACCTAACTATTAGACGAGACCTGTAAGATGTAACCCCAATATCTTGGACCTCATAGGTATTACAATTATGACCTAATGTGCCGAACTAGCTTACAGAAAATGGATTACACGTAATCTTACAAAGTGGACACATAAACGCAAATCGGCAAAATACTATTCATTTGGTAAATTTTCGAGAATGAATATATGAAAAGCATAAACATATAAGAATAACCCGGTAGTGTTAAAGTAGTAAGTAAAAGTAAGAAAAAGTAGCTATGAGTACCTAACGAACATATGTAAACATGGAGGACTTAAACAAGAGATAATCATATTCTAATATATATAGAAATCATAAATAGAGTATGCATAATAATATATGAGATTGAATAAGGAACTAAATAAAATTGTGATTATACTTGTTAAGCTAGATTGCGAGGAGATAGTGTAATCGAGCAAAGGGCACGGAAAGCAGCTGACGAATAAATCGACATTGAATCAGGTTTGGTACTTTGCTTTTAATTACTGCATTTTTATATGTATATATGCAATGATGTGAACATGTGATGCTTTGTTTGCAATGCTGTGCTATTGTATGATACATGTGCTATCTGTAAATAATTAATATGTTAAATTGAACTGAGTGAAAGTAAAGTACACACTAAGCATAATGCTTAGCAAGTTTAGTTTTTGCTAAACTTGTAGGTCACGGAAAGACATAAAGACAACCAGAATAGTTAAACAAAATCAAGCTCACCAGAGACACTTAGAATGGCATATGCTGCGCAATAAAAGTCAGACGTTAGAACATTCTACAACAAAGAAAAAGAAAAAAAATTTCTTAGGTAATGTTTTGTATACTGGTAAACATCAGTTGTGACACACTTTGCTCGACTAGTATCTAGTCGGGTTAAGGGGTGTTACATGTCGAGTCCAGGATTTTAGTGACAACACCTTTAGACGATGGGGTAGTAACTAATAAGGTCATCAAGAATTGCCCTATAGAGATTCATGGTGAGATTTTTCTTAGGAATTTGATAGAGCTACCCTTCAAAGAGTTTGATGTCATCTTAGGGATGGATTGGCTATATAGGCACAAGGCCTTAGTTGATTGTGAGAAGAAAAGGGTAACCTTGAAGACTTCAGAAGGCAAGGAAGTGGTTGTTGTTGGAAAAAAGGTCAGATTACTTGCATAATATTATATCTGCAGTGGCAGCAAAGCACTTGATTCAGAAAGGTTGCGAAGCTTACCTAGTTTGTGCTTTGGAGGTCAAAAAGGCTGACGATGGCATTCAGGGAATACCAGTAGTTTGTGAATTTCCCGATGTGTTTCCAGAGGAGTTACCAGGAATACCACCTAGAAGAGAAGTGGAGTTCACCATAGACCTATATCCAGGAGCTGCACCAGTCTCCATAGCTCCATATCAAATGGCACCTGCAGAATTGAAGGAGTTGAAGATTCAACTGTAAGAGCTACTTGATAAAGGATTCATCAGACCAAGTGTGTCTCCATGGGGAGCACCAGTGTTATTTGTAAAGAAGAAGGACAGATCGTTGAGGTTATGTGTAGATTATCGGTAGTTGAACAAGTTAACCATCAAGAACAAGTATCCCTTCCGAGAATCGATGATTTGTTCGACCAGTTGAAAGGAGTCGGAGTGTTCTCAAAGATCAATCTACGGTCAAGGTATTATCAGTTGGGGATCAAGAAAGAAGATATACCCAAGACGGCATTTCATACTCGATATGGTCATTATGAATTCCTAGTAATGCCATTCGGGTTAATAAATGCCCCAGCAGTCTTCATGGACTTAATGAACCGTGTCTTCCACCAGTATCTAGACCAGTTTGTGGTAGTCTTCATCGATGATATCCTGGTGTATTCAAAGGACGAGAAGGAGCATGAGCAGCATCTACGCATTGTATTGTAGATCTTGAGAGAGAGGCAGTTGTATGCCAAACTCAGTAAGTGCGAGTTTTGGCTAAAGGAGGTAATCTTCCTAGGAGTCGGCGGAAGGCATCAGAGTTGACCTGAAGAAAATAGAAACTATTATAGATTGGAAGCCTCCGAGATCGGTGACAGAAGTGAGAAGTTTCTTGGGGTTAGCCGGTTATTATAGAAGATTTGTTAAGGGTTTCTCAATGATAGCTGCCCCAATGACTAAACTGTTATAGAAGAACGTAAGATTCCATTGGAATGATGCTTGCCAGAAGAGTTTCGAGATATTGAAGGACAAGTTGACCAACACACCGGTATTGACAAAGCTAGTGTCTGGTAAGGAGTATGCTATCTATAGTGATGGATCACACATTAGCCTGGGATACGTGTTGATGCAAAAAGGAAAAGTGGTTGCATATGCTTTTAGACAACTGAAGCCTCATGAGAAGAACTACCTAACGTACGATTTGGAGCTGGCTGCTATCGTGTTGGCCTTTAAGATATGGAGGCACTATTTGTACGGTGAAAGATGTCAGGTTTACACCGACCATAAGTGTTTGAAGTATCTTCAAGGGCAAAAGGATCTTAACCCATGACAAAGGAAATGGGTTCAATTGCTAGCGAATTTCGACTACATCATCAACTATCATCTTGGGAAAGCTAATGTAGTAGCAGATGCTTTGAGCAGAAAGATAATTCAAGCCTTGAAAGCAATGAGGGTAAGAGTTTTAGAGGAGAGTGATGATGCATGCTTAGCAGAGATACAAGTCCGACCTATGCTACTACAGGAGATAGCGGAAGCTCAACGGAAAGATTCTCAAATACAGAAGTGGATGAAGCAAGTTCAAGATAAAAAGAATGATAGGTATAGGATATCAGTAGATGGGATGCTATGCTTTGAAGACCGAGTAGTGTTGCCAAGAATGGGCAATGTAAGGGAAGCAGTCATGAGAGAAGCTCATAGTAGTCTGTTTGCTATGCATCCGGGAAGTACTAAAATGTATTTGGACTTGAGGAAGAGTTTGAATTGCCAGGAATGAAGAGAAATGTCAACACTTACGTGTCTAAGTGTTTGAATTGCCAGAAGGTGAAAGCAAAACATCAGTTACCATCATGTTTGCTACAGCCCATTGGCATACCTGTATGGAAATGGGACCGAGTAACCATGGATTTTGTTTCGGGTCTTCCCTTGACTCGAAACAAACATGACGCGGTATGGGTAGTAGTGGATAGACTCCCAAGTCTGCTCACTTCTTACTTATCCGTATGGACTACTCGCTGGACAAGTTAGCAGAAATATATGTCAGAGAGATAGTCCGGTTACACGGTATAGCATTGTCCATCATATCCGACAGAGATCCAAGGTTTACATCAAAGTTTTAGGGAAGTTTGCAAGAAGCATTGGGAATAAAGCTATAGTTTAGTACAGCCTTTCATCCTCAGATAGATGGTCAGTCAGAGAGAGTGATACAGATCCTTGAAGACATGCTTAGAGCTTGTGTGATAGATCTTGAAGGAAGTTGGGACAAGTACCTACCGTTAGCCGAGTTCGCCTACAACAACAGTTATCAATCGAGCATGAAGATGGCACCTTATGAGGCGTTATACGGAAGGAAGTGCCGCACTCTAGTTTGTTGGACAGAGCTCAATGAATACAAGATGATTGGTTCAGATTTGGTTTAAGAGACCGAGAAGAAGGTCAAGATCATTCAAGCTAGATTGAAAGAAGCATCAGATCATTAGAAGTCCTACGCAGACTTGAAATAGAAGGATATTAGCTATGAAGTTGGCGACAAGGTGTTTCTCAAAGTTTCTCCGTGGAAGAAAGTTATGAGATATTAGAAGAAGGGTAAGTTGAGCCCTAGGTTTATTGGGCCGTACGAAATCACCGAACGTATTGGTCCAGTAGCCTATCGCTTAGCTTTACCACCAAAGCTGGATAGAGTTCATAACGTCTTCCATGTATCGATGTTGCGACGATACAGATCAGACCCTTCACATGTGCTACCAGCAGAGAGTCTTGAATTGGATCCCAATCTGACATACAAGGAAGAGCCTGTTCATATCTTAGCCAAGGAAACTAAGAAGTTGCGAAACAAGGAGATTCCTTCATAAGGTTGAGGAAGCTACCTGGGAACATGAGTCAACTATGCGCGAACGATATCCGCAGTTGTTCGCTAACCAGTAAGCTTCGAGGGCGAAGCCTCTTATAAGGTGGGTAGATTGTAACATCCCGTTCTCCCATTAGTTAGTATTTCTAGAATTTGTTGTAGCTAACGATGTTTTTATACGAGTTCGAGGTTCCAAGGTGTAGGAGCGTCGGAGTCGACCTCGGGATTCGTTCTAGCATCGGCTAGATTCAAGGTAATTTCTTGTTAATATTTAATAATAAGTCAAATTAGAGTTGGGTTAAGATATGTATAGTAATTTGGGCTAGAGTGGTGGTGGTGGGCTAAGGCCCAAATGCTGATATATATAAATATAAAAGCATAACATGGGGAAAACCCAAAAGCTTGCAAAATATCCCCCTTCTTCCTTAAGGTTCTAGAGGTTTCTCTCCTCTTTCCCCACCCTTCCACCGCCATGTCCCATCTCTTCTCTTCTTCTTCTATTTTCCCATAGTAACTTTCAAAACCTTCATCACCTTTTGTCAACCTCTAACATCCCCTCTCACTTCCTCTCATAATTTGACTTATATCTCTTCAAGATCAAGATAAAGTAATCACCACTTTTTCAAGAAATTCAAGGTAAGAGTAGTGTGGTTAGGGTTTGTAAATAATAGATAAATTTCTTATTGTCCTGTCAAGGTTGGACTAGAAATGAGTAGGTTATGTAGAATTAGTTGGGATTTATAGTATATTAAGGAACCCTAGACAAGAAAGATTAGGGTTTGAGTTTAATTCCTTATTAGAAACTAAAATGTGTATATTTTATAGGAGATTTGGAGAATAAGGCTAAGGATAAAGGAAAGGAAGTTGCTTGCGCTAGAGGAGGCTCAACAAAACAGGTGTGATGCTTTAACCACAATTTTCTTGAAATTTGTTTTGATCCCTTTAAAATTTTGAATATTTTGTTAAATTTGAAATACGATATGGCTCTTTTGATTTTACTCCTGAAATATGCTCCATTAAATGTATTTGATGTGTTCTATGTGTTGAACTTTAAGCATTTAAATTGATTTGGAAGGTAGACTTGAAAATGCAGGAAAACCCGTCTGTTCGCACAGGTGTCGCGCTCGCGACCTTCACACTTCGGTGTGGTCGTCGCGCTTGCGGCGGACAGTGGGATTTTAAGGATCTGACGCGGACGCGATGGATACACACCATGTGTTCATCGTGCACGTGACTGCCCAAGTTTTATAGCGCATCCGTGATTGTCACACACCCTGTGACAGTCTCGCTCACGGTGGTAATATGGAATGTAGACCTCGCGCTCGCGATCAAGGTAGCATGCGCGATGGTCACAGCTTTACAGATAGATTTTCAAATGAAACTTATAAGTTTTAAACAGAACGAGATTTATTCTTGAAACCTAGTATCTATTTATGATCATGAGATATGAATACGAGAAATATTATTATGAGAATTGAAAAAGAATGTGAATCAAATGATAAGCATAATATGATATTGGCAATATGAAACTTGATTTAAATGCTCATGTGGCTCGCTTTAGAACGCTAGTGATAAGAATACGATGCATCGTAGGGTTAAACCGTGGAAATAATATGATAATTATATGAATATGATATATGAGCACCGTATTGGCGTGATAGTCTATAAATGGCTATACGGAATACATGTTGGCTATGGAAAGGAATGAGAATATGTAATACCTATGGTATTGGCGTATTAGTCTATAAATGGCTATACGGAATACGCATAGGGCCCCAATTCTTATCGTCGAGTTCTTTCGAGTGCCACTAGAGCAAAGATTTAACTTGAATGACTGTTTGAATAAAATCAAATTGTATTTTATTAATTTACCTTACAAACGTTTATTGTGTTTATTTATACGTTTTCGAAAGAGTTTATATAAATGTTTTATTACTACTTCAGTTAAAGCATCCACTGAGCATTAGTTTTGCTCAGCGAGTTTACCTGTCTAAACTCGTAGGTTGAAGAAGATAGCTGAGTAGATGGTCATCAGCCGCAGTCGGTTCTTTCAGCACATCAACACTTTCTTTTGGGTATAGCTTTTGATTATTTTGAATGTTTTAGTCCGGCATGTACATAAGTTGTCTAGGATTGATACTGGTTATGTAACTATATTCTTTTGGATTTTGGAATGATTGTAATTAAATGAATTGTATGTAATGGTGGTAATTAGTTAAGTTGTTGTGGACGAATTATATGAATGAATGAGTATTATAAGCAGGTTTACCGACTCGCAAACCAAGAAGAGTAACGCTTCTTCTAGACTTATTCGTGGGTTTAGAAGGGGAGTTACGCGTGTAACCCTCTTATAGGTTTACTTCGATAAGCCTATAAGGGGCGTTACAAATAATAATAATAATAATAAAGAAAAATAATAATAATAAAAATAAATAAATAATAATAATTAATAATAATTATAAATACATAAATAATAATAATAATAATACATACGTACAAACATACATACATAATAATAATAATAATAATAAATAATGATAATAATAATAATGAATAAATAAATACAGAAATAATAATAATTATTATTATTATTATTATAATTCCGATTCCTTGATTCAAACCAAAAAGTCACAAAAGGAATAGGGGGCAAATTATTTTATTTCTGAAGCATAACCAAACAGAGAAAGGTATTCTCATTCTCTATTTCATTTCCCCTTGTTTTCCTTTCTTGATTCCATTCCGTTTTCAACCAAACGCCCCTTTACTTCACCTTAGAGCAAAAGGAATTTAATTTGGGAAGTGGCGTAGACTTGAAATTGAGATCTAAGGTCCTTATCAATTTAACACACTATAGAATTAAGCCTCTCTAAGCAAAATTCAAAATTTGAACTAAGAACATAAATTTAGAACACATTCTTACTACCATGAATGCATAAACGAACACCGAAAATTTTTAACACAACAACAAAACAGTACCTTAAAAATTAAAGTTATTATATCAAGGAAATGGTTTTTCTTTCTTTTACAAAACTCAATCCATGACTTGAATGTCTTCAAATACACATTTTTAAAACCACATTCAAGCTCAATGACATTAATAACAACTCACATGATTGTTAAGCAATACACTTCAAAAAGTAAAATGCTAACCAAAACGAAAACAAAAAAAAAATAATCATACTTGGACATTGAAGAAATCAACACGAAGCTTCCCCTTTAACATCCATGAAAAATAGTGGAAATGAGGAGATAGAGTGGCTGCCGGAGTTGGATTGCTTAGGGTTGAGCATGAGGCGGGTCGGGGGTGGGTTCCTAAAATCCGTTCCCACCTTGCTCATTGATATGTCACTTTGTCCAGCAGCGGGTTAGGTTTTTCGGATCAAGAGTTGGGTCCAGTATTTAGCTGGTTTATCTGCAGGTTTTTTATTTTAAAATAAAAAAAAATTGAGCAAAGAAAAAAAAAGAATTTAAGTATTTTTGATGCATTTAAATAGTGAAATTAGATCAATTAATTACATAATCTATCAAATAAATTTAATAATTCAATTGATAAAAATAATACTTACTCCTTCTACATTGAACCTCGTTTGATTAATTAAAATATCATGCAACTTTAACAAATATAATGCAAGATATCTCAAATTTGAATGTCATTTATTCATAAATTTCAATAAAAGACATTTTTATAGTAATATTTATAAACCAACATATTCATTATCATTTAGAATTTTTAAATTATTAGCAAAATTATGATATTATCCTCGAGCTGGGCGAGTTCGTGGTGGGTTTACTAAAACCCATCCTTACCCCAAACCCGCAGCAGGTTTCATTATTAAAATCTATCATTGCCCCGTGCCCCAATGAATCGAGTAAAATGTACTCCGCTTGCATCGGATTTCAATGGTTCCATGTTGAATCTGGTTAAATGCTCAAGCCTAGGATTGCTGGAATGGTGTCGGTCGGAGGATGCTTTAAAGTTGTAGGCATGTGACTAGGCAAGGAGGAAAAGTATCTTGCTAAACCTGACATATAAATATCTTTGGGTGAAGTTATTGTGCAATAAAAGGGGCTAATTTCGTTATAAATCTTTTAAAAAGGTGTTAATTCGTAAAAAATAAAAAAAAAAGATATTTTCATAAAAAAAATTAAAAGTGTATTTATTTTTGTATTTCTTCTATTATGAAAAGATTACTTGAAAGAAAATGTGGAGAGAAGGAATGGAAAGAAAAAGTACGAAAGTGGAATATTAATAAAAGGAAAAATTATTTTTTTATCTCTATATTTTGACATATTATATTATTTTGTCTCTTTATTTTATATATTAGATTATTATATTGTTATTGTTTAGATAAAGGTTTTGGCTATACTTCTCACTTCGAGACCTCTCGAAGTGTTTTTATTTTATTTTTTTTGGGTTTAGAATGGTAGATTGTTTATACTCAGTCCCGAGATCAATTTTAATAGTCCGCAGTTCGCATAATTTGACTATGTGTTGTAAATTAAACATGAAATAATTGAGACTGTTTACTATATGAAATATGAAATTTGTAATATAGAGTCGAATTTTACGAATTGTAAACCATTGAAATTGATATTGAAACTGAGTATAAATAATCTACCGTGTCGAACCGAAAAAAAAATATTTCGAGAGCCTCTAGAAGCGAAAGGCTCAACGTTACTGTTAGATAAATGTACAATTTTTTTTTTTGTCACCCTTGTCCGCTTTTGCAAGAACTTGAGGAGCTCCAGATGCAGGCCCGTAGGAGGTCCTGTGCAAGCAGAACATTTGCACATAGCCCCATTTTTTCAGGGTCTCCAAATTTTAAAAAATTAGAAGAAAATAGTATTCAATGTGTGCTCTAACTGGGACATATAGCTTGTTTTATCAAGCATTTTCTACAGAGCCATTATCAGAATATACATTTTGTATTTATTTTAATTATATATTATAATTTTTATAGGGCCTAATGCCTAATTTTAATACCTTGCATAGTGACTCTCAAATTTATGAGACGATCATGTCCAGATGCCACAAAGTGGCATCCACTGCAGCTTGGCCACCTTTCCCTTCTTTCTGACTCTAATCTATATCTTGTATAATATTGTTTTTTCTAACAGTTTTGAAAACTCGGTTAAATTGAAAAAAAAAAAAATTAATGCTGGTTCAAGAACATGAAATATGAATCGCCATAGCACGAATAAAATCGAAGCCGGCTTCGGGTTATATAAACATAACCATCAGAACCCGTTTTATAACGGCCGGCGAGAGAAGGGAAGTGAGAAAGTGTTTTTGATAAAGAACAAGTTAAAAGTTTGCAATCCTCTTGCTAAATCCGAAATCTCCCGTGTCTTTTTAGATCTCCCCTGTTATGTCTTCAATTCTTGATGGGCTTATCCATAGCTCTAGTCAAACCCTTCACAGCCGTTTTAAATTCCGTCCAATTTGAAATTTACAGTTAAAAACCAAATCAATCATTTATCATCTTCCATATCCCCCACAACAAGGCATACTTTTATTATGAAAATTTATAAACGAATTGGGACGGAAAATCTAACGGGAGTATAAAAAACTACATTTGTCTGATTAATATTTAAATAAAACAATCTAATATACCAAACTACAGAAATAAACAAGTAATTTTCCCTTAGACTTGTACATATATATTTTAGTAGTAGTATATTATACGCTAGGTTTCTTGGAGAAACAACTTTCCTCCTTCCTTTACTTTTCTATTGGGCTTTGAGGTGACAGCGCAGCAATTTCGAAGCAACTTCTGTAATCATTATTTTTTATGTTGTCAAGTGGAATAGAACTTAGAAGGTTAGTGTCAAGAATCAACGACGAACAAATGAGCAAAACAAACTTCCTACGTAATTTCAATCCTCACTATATATATATA
>CATIWJ010110351.1:0-25446 GCA_949640765.1 Croton laevigatus
CTAACTTTTATCTTCACTTGTTATGGTTCAAACTTGCTTGGAGCTATACTTAAACACTTAAAATAATATTAGTAAATCACAAGTTCAAGTGAGTTTGTCAAATAATTAAAACCGAGGGATTTTGGCATCCTGAGTCAACAACTTTCGCCTTCCAGATGCGATCAGCGCCCATCTGACCTCTTACTGTAATTTTTATTACTAAATTGACGTATTTCCTTTTTTTTTCTTCCCTTTTTTATTTACTTTTCATTTACCATTGGTTTACTTTTTGTTTACTTTACTTATACCTTGTTTACCTTTCATTTGCAAGGGCTTACCATACCTAAAATTGTCTTATCTCTTGTTTACCACTTATTTACTATATTCATGACACATTACTTCATAGTTTATCATTTGTTTACTAGACTCATAATTCCTTTATTTTTCATTTAGAAAGGGTTTCCTTCCTTAATTTTTCTTATTATTAACTCATTCTACCTTTCTTTCTGTAGATCATTCAGCATTTCAAACATTACAGATTTCGGGCGTTACACCAAACCATACAATCTTTACATGGAAATAAAGCTCATAAGGAGAGGGTTCATAAACTACCTTTAAAATGTCCGGACAACGATCGAAGGGCATCGAAAAATGCTTTAAAAGTTGTTGCGATCCATAAACCCGTCGCAACCCGACCCACTAGCAACTAACATTCCGGCCACAGATCGGCCACCAGGTCGGTACCAAATTGAAGCCCACTTCACGAGGGTTCCATCAATGTCCCTACTTCTCTTGTCCGACCACCAGAGAGTGCCGAAAAGTGTCTCATAAGTAATCGGCGAATAGTGCCTCGTCTCTTTCCACTTCGGTTATAGGAAACGATATTTTCTTGTGGTCATTCATACTTCAATCGAAAGATCTCTTCGAGAGGAGTCTGGATCTACCATTATTTCCGTCGTCGGACCACCCGAGGTCATCGAAAAATGCTCAGGAAGTTTTCGGCTAACAGTAACGTGAATAGTTCCTGAAAACTTCCAGCTGCATCTTTGAAAGATCTCAGTCGTGCCACCATCACTTGACTTGCCGGAGGAAGAGCTTCACAGAGGACAGACGTGTCGGTCAGGCCGGCGGTTGGTGGCGGCGTTGCAGGCTCGGCAGCCGACTTTTCTCTTTCCTCCTTCTCTTTCTTTCTTTCTTTCTTTCCTTTCTTTTTCTCTTTCTTTCTTTTTTTTTCCGTTTTTGATTTTTGTTGGTTAATTTCCAATAACTCCCTCATCCAATTTCCCCCCCTCTTTTCTACACACTTCTAAAAATATCTCAACCCCGTGATTAATATTTTACCCTTCATTTAAATTAAATCTAAAATATCAACAATATAATTATTTTACCATTTCCTAATTATATTTCACTTCAGTAAAATTATTAAAGCTTCATGTCCATATTTATCCACTAGTTTTCGCTAGTGTAATTTTCGTTATTATTAACTCGACCTCCATTATTGTCATACTTATTCAATTACTAAATGTTGATAAATTATTATCATTGTCTTAATGTCATCTTTTCTTAGTTTATCCTCTTTTATTGATAATTATTATTTTATCAATACGCGTATAATACTTGATTCTATTTTTATTAACTAAATTCAGTTTTGTGAAGAATTATCTTGTCTCGTATTTATTCTGATTTCTTCCTAGATAAATTTCATATTTGCATGTTATCATTATTCTATATTTCTCGTTATTTATTCGTATTATACCTTTCTTGCCATTTCAGAACCAATTGAGATTGATTCAGGCAAAACATTAATTTATGGCATCGTCGCGCATGAGACCAGTTGATCGTGAGCGAGACAAACTTCAGCAAATTCATCGCGAGCGAGATGTTATCGTCGTAGATGCGACAGACCCCTCTGGTACTCAGGCTGTTGAGCTTTGTTTTGTTCGCTAGTGTGCTCAAACGGTCGCGGGCAAGACGAGGTTATGTTTAAGTCGAGAGCATGAAATTTATATCGCTGGTGCGATGCCTTTTTACATACACTCGTCTAATCTCAACAAGGCTATCGTGCGCATGCCACTAAGGTCGCGAGCATGACGCCTGTTTAGGATGTGACAGGTAATCAAAGATTAAGCTAAGAGATGTTAAAAAATGATATGAAAATGAAGTTGGAAGTTAGAAAAGAGATGGAAATTTATGGGGAAATTTCAGATAGGGCTTATGACATTGATACATGTTATGCCTTTGTAGGGTTCCAAGAGCAAGAGCAAAAAGAAAGGAAGAAGAAGCTAAAATTCTAAGATTTGGTACTTTGACTTCTTAAATTTTCATGTGACTTGGACTTTGTGTTCAAGCTTTGTATTTATGTTATTATTGGTGTGTTGCTTGATATGTATGATTTTTTTTGTTAGATATTAAGATGTGTTTTGCTTGAGAATATTAAAGTTGAACATGTTAGGATTGATAGATAAGCTAAAATCTCAAAGATGGTGAAAGTTGGTATGTGTAGCAATTTGGACATATTAGAATCTGTACCTTCAACATGATTTTTGGCTATGAAAAAGATGTTATTTGATTAAGTAATAAAAGACATAGTTGTAGCCCTAGATTTTAGATGTCCATAGCATTTTGAACCACCTTAATTGGACTTAGGAATCAAAAGTTATAGAAAAAATAGTAAAAGACGTGCAAACTGAAACATACAGTCGGGATAGCAGTGCTGTCCTGTGTTCAAGCAATTTTTAGATCATGATAGAAAATGATTTTAAAGGGGTGTAAAATGTGAAATATGTAGTTTAATATGTATACTTTGACCCTATAAGATAGTTTGGAAAAAAAAACCAAATGACTAAAAAGTTATGCTTAGAAGAAGGAGACTGGTGCCCTGTGCAGACCCAAAGTCAGAAGTATAGCTTCAGTACGTAATTTGACTATGTTAACAACATAATTTAGGTAAGTGGTAAGAAACAAAGTTATCCCCATTTGAGTCAGAAAATCTTTAAAACTTGAATTAACTAATTTGAACTTATATAAAAAATATAAGAGAAATAATGAGAAGGGTGTAGGCTGCCATAATTGGGCAGTAAGTTAGTTGCATTCTAGTATGCCAGTCGACATCCAGATAATATATAGTAATAACACACAGACAGCAAGCAGTTAACATTCAGACAATATATAGTAAGTCAATAGACAGAAATGACATACAATCGAAGAGAAAAAGTTAAACATACAGATAGCAGACAGTTAATCTTCAGATAACATACAGTAATGACAAACAGTTAAACATAAAGAAATAATTATACATAAAGTATAACTCTACTTGATACTCAGGATAGAACTAGTAAGGGTAAGGGTATGATATCATACTATGTAGTACTGCTCATACAGACATCCAGACAAAAAGTGGGCGATAAGCTTCGCCGCCAAGTCCATACTATTCGTACAGAGGCGTAACAGCCAATTCATCCAGTTCATACAGAACATACATGGGGCTTTGGCCCATTTATACAGTATATACAGAAGCTCCCAGGCCTAACAGCCAATTCATACAGTCTATACAGGGGCTTCGGCCAATCCATACAGTTTTCTTACCCGCATTAATTGATGTGTTACCTTATAAAGCCAAATAACAGCAAATTAGTAATAAGGTAAATAATGAACAACAAGAAAACGGTAATCAACGTTAGGTTAATGGATAGAACATTATTAGACAGTAATAAAGAAGTAACATAAGATTATAAATGTGCAATTAACATTATGCATGTATGTATGGTATGTGTGTGTTTTTATATTTTATTTTATCAAGCAGTTACCCACTGGGCATTAGTACTCAGTGAGTTAAGTGTTTAACTCACAGGTAGAGGAATTCGATAGCGTCATCTACAGTTCATCAACAGCAAATCAGTTGGAGTTATTGATTTTTGGGTTATTAGTTTGGCATGTACAAAAGCGTTGTGTTATAAAAATTAGCGTGTATATAAAGTATGCTTGTAAAGTAAGTATTAAGACCCCATGTATTGTATGGGTGTAAAAAAAGATATAATGACATGTCTTAAATTGAGATTAGAAGTGTAAATTTTATTGCAGGCGAAGTGAGGGTATAAGAAGGTTGCCTAGAAGTGTTTGTGTTGCATTTTGTGTTGAAATATGAGTATGTTACTATTCATATTTTCTTGGGAAATATTGTAGTTATGGGGAAATGGCGAAATTTTTATAAAATATGACCACTAAATTGGCTAAGTATAAAAATTAATCAAGATTGTTTACATAATGTGGCATTCCACCAGGGTCTATACTAGGCTTAGATGGGGTGTTAACCTCAAAGTTTCCTAGAACCTCTTTACATTCTCCCTCTTTTACTCCTTCATCACTAACATCTGATTCCAAAAAGCTTGACCAAGTACTAAAAAATTAGTCCAAGCTTTTTAGATGACTAAAGAGAAGCAGTGAGAGGCTTGGAATCCCTTATACCTCTTTTTCTGCCTCTTCTTCCTCTAGCGATGATGATTCTTGTCCCGATGATCAATTTGAACTTCACATTAGAGAAACCACAGCTTCTTCTAAAGGGAAAAGGCATAGTCATTAGGGATTAAACTAGACAAGATTTTCTTTTTGTTTTAATTTTCTATTTTATTACTTGTCTCGTGTTCTCTTTTCCTTCCTTTATGCATTATAAATTTTCATTATCATTAATAAAATTCAGTTTTATTTTAACTCATTTTGACCTTTTTGCCAAAAAGGGGAAAATTACAATGAGTTATGCATAATAAAAGGTAAACAAATTCTAAACTATTTAAATCTTATGCATAAAGTAAGGAGGAGTAATATAAAGAAATTAAAATTTGGATTAAGAAAATTTTTTTCAAAATTTGATAATCTTAAAACAATTGACATCAATTTTTAATCATAAACATCAATTATTGTATAATTTAAACACTCTGCATCTCTTTTGATTATCACAACTCTAGTAAATTTTTCAAAAAATCAAAAAGAGGGAGATTGTTATGCTTGGTAGGCCAAAATCCCTAAAGTTTTGATTATTTGACAAACATACTTAGAATTGTGAAATTACTAACTTTGTTTCAAGTGTTTAAGTGTTGTTTCAGCAAATTAAATTCTAGCCTGTGAAAGATAAGCCAAATTCCTGCAAAAATCTTGAAGTTGTTCTTCTGGCACTAGCATCATGCACGCGACCCTATTGGCGCACTCGTGAAGAATCCCTCTGGTGTTCAAAAAGTTCCAAAGAACTTTTTATTGCTTGTGACGAAGGGCTCTCGCACACGAGAAGTATTATGCAACAACGTCGCGCATGCAACCTTCCTGGTATGCTCGCGAAACATCCCTCTGGAGTCCAGGAGACTTTTTCTCACTTGCAACCAAAGGCTTCATGCTTGCGACAGAAACATTAAGTAGCCGTTATAAGAAGTAACTGTCTCGGCGCATACGTGACATAGGCCTCGTGCTTGCGACTATACTGAAGTCAAAACTCAATGGCTAGTACATTAAATGAAAGGTTGAAGCAACAAGTAGCCATTACAGTCCACTGAGAAAATCTTGTAAGGAGTCATGCACGCGATGGTGGGTGCACTCGCGATGCTTGCAAAACCATTCAGAGCAGATTTTAATTTTTCAAGGACAACTGCTATTTTCTTCAATGTGGGTATAAAGACTTTATAAGGTTACTAAACATTTGAGCAATCAATTCATCCAATAACCTCATTTAATTCATCTTCAATTATTCTTTGTAATCAATTTGTGAGTGTTATTAGTTGGGTGAGCATTAAATCCAACATCTTGTTTATTGTAAAAGTGAGCTTTAAACTCTAGGTTGTGTGAGTTATTATAAAGTTTGAACTAAGCTTTAAACTCTAAGTTTGAGATGAACTTGAAAAACCTCTTGTAATCTTTTTGAAGATTAGTGGAACCCGATTCTAGGGAGACTCGGAGAAGTGGACGTAGGTTAGAGTTAGAGCCGAACCACTATAAACTTTCCTTCTTTCATCCTTTTTATTATCCATTAAATTCCGTACTTATCAAAAATTTTATAAACCAACTAATTCAACCCCCCTTCTTAATTGCCTAAGGACCTACATCTTTTACTTCCAATTTAATCTTAGCTATGTCTTCTTCAGGATTCATAAACTCTAGATTAAATAGTGATGGCTTAGGTGATAGTGATCACTTCTCTCATGAAAGGTCATTGGCCCCAACACAAACTAGATTATCCGATAGTGACCTCCTTTTAGAAAAGGAAGCCCAATGTGCATTAAACACCTAAGGTTGTCAGAGAGTGACCTCTCAACCTTCTACCTCAAATAGACCACCTCAACCAAAAGATGAACTCTTAGATGGTGAGTAAGGCTGTAAACTAGCCGAGCGCTTGTGAGCTGCTCTCCGCTAGGCTCGTTAAATGCTCATTCGAGCTCGCTCGTTTAATAAATGAGCCGAGCTCGAGCTCGATTTTTGAGCTCATTTATTAAACGAGCCGAGCTCGAGCTTGCTTGTTTACTAAATAAGCCGAGCTCGAGCTTGTTTACAACTTTAGGTTGTAAACGAGCCGAGCGGCTCGTTAAATGCTCGCTCGTTTACTAAATGAGCCGAGCTCGAGCTCGATTTTCGAGCTCATTTGTTAAACGACCTGAGCTCAAGCAGCCCAGTACTTGGCTTGGCTCGGCTTATTTACAGCCCTAGTGAGGAGGACTAACCTTCCCAAATTTCGATGAAATGTTAGGGAAACTCTTTACCCTCACTTTTCCACCAATTTAAGTTTCCAAAGCCATATGAGATCGTCATTCCTATCCTAGAATCCATAACCCCAAAGTTGTGGATGGGAAGGCTATCTCTCCTTCTCACGTGCGAATACCTAAAGCATGGGGTAAGGTTCCCCCTACTCCCCTCCATCGAAGACCTGCTTAAGTACTGTAATGAAGCATGCATCCAGCTAGGGCCAAGGCCATTTAAGACCATATACTGCCTCTATGCCCTTACCTGTGCAGAAGATTTCACCTTGACCTTTAAAATACTAAGTGAAATGTTCATGCTCTATATGGATAACACATGGTACTACTACTTACAAGCCCATTCTGGCTAAAAGATCTTTTAACGGGATAAAGGGTCTATCCCTAGTGCCTACAAAAGCGACTTGGTGATAGTGAGGATGAACAATAGATAGGAGTTTACCTACCCGACCTCTTTGAGTAATAACATGCATAAATTGACCCCCCTGGCCTCCCTCACCAAGAAAAAGCTAAGTTGGACACCCTTAGAATCTAAGGGCTAAGGGAATCTTCCTCAAAACAATTTATCATGAATTTTACTAGTGTCATGAGGGTGCGTGCCCTAAGGAGATCTCACATGGACAACAAACACACACAAGCCCTAACTTATCAAGGAATTTTTACTTAGTAATTACATTCTAATTCACTATTTTATTTTTGCAACCATGGACCTTGATGTATTAAAGAAAGCAACAACTTATTTGAAGTCCAAACCTCAAGGGCATGTGGAGCCCCGAGGCTGAGAATGTCACACCCGCCCTTATTAATTTCTAATGGTTAAGAGTTAATAGTGGAAGATTAGAGTTGGTTGATACTAAATTAAATAATTAGTAGTTAATTAAGTGTTTAATGGGTCTTATAGAATATGTGAGTGGACAATTAAATAAATGTGGGCTTGAGGAGGTGGCCCAACTATAAGATCCATTTTAATTTAAATATTGACATGTGCAAAAAAAGAGTAAAATAATATGTTCCTTGCAAATTATCTTTTCTATCTTCACCAAAGACTCTAGAATTCTCTAACATCTTCCCCATTCCACCGCCACCCTCCCTATCATCTCTTCATTCTCTATTTTCTTTTCCTAACTTTATTTTCTCTCTTCCTCCTTAACCCTAGCCGGCCACTTCTCTCAAGAAACAAAGAAAAATCTTTAAAGTTCATCACTTAGAAATCAATGAGAGATAGATCTAAGGTAAGATATATAAATTTAGTCTTTGATTTCTTATTTTATTAGTGGGTTTTTAAGATGTAGTTAAGGATGGTTGAGATCTTGAATATTTTCTCTAGATCTAGTATAAAACTTGTTAGATCTAGCCATATCAAGGGTTAGTAAGGGTAGATTTAGTTTAGAATGTAAACTCTTGTGATATTGGGTTAGAGTTTTGGAATCTTCTTGAAAGAAAGCTAAATAAATATTGTGTTTTAGGAGTCTAAGAGGTGAAGGAAGTTGATAAAGGAAAATGGATAGCTTGAACTTAAGGAGGAAGCTCAAATCTAAGGTTTAGTGCTCAACCACTTCTTTCTTAATCTTTTTAATGCATTTTCTTGAAATGTTTGATTTGTATATTGTTTGGGTTTTTAATAATGAATGTGGTTTTTCTCTATTTGTGGTTTTAAATGAGATTTTGAAATTTTAAGTTTTAGTACATGAGTTTATTGAGTTGTATGTTTGATTGGTTAAAAGGGATTTTGGTTGAAGAAAAGGTTTTTCACGTATATACTGGTTTTCCAGTCGTCGCGCCCGCAACCAGGGAGCCAAGTGGAAATTTCGTCCGCGATGAAGCTCCTCGCACTCGTGACCCATCGCCATAAATTTTCTGGTTTGCTTCTGGAAGTGTCGCGACTCGCTAGTAGCGCTTGCGACTAAGGTGCTGAAGGGTTGTCGCGCCTGCAACCTGTCTGGGCAGACAGACTCTATTTTTGACATTGTTTCAAATGTTGAATTTCAATCAAGGGGCTTGATTATAAGACCATGGGTTCTAAAATATGTTTTATATACGATTAAATTATAAGTACAAAGATGAGATTTATGTATTATATGATGTTGGTAAATAGCATGACCCAAACGAGGGAAAAAAAAGAGTTAAATGTGAATGTTTACGCTTAAGTGGCTAGGTTAGAATATTGGTATAAGAGTTTGATGCATCAAATGGTAAGATCAGTAGATATGGGTGCTGAGAGAGAGAAAGCCTTAGAAATTAAACGTGCCAAGAGAGAGAAGACACTGAGACTATGAAATAAGCCGAGAGAGAAAGAAGGCTCTGAAAATAGAAACGAAATGAAATATAATTGCCACGAGCCGAGAGAGAGAAGGCTCTGTGAAGTGGCATGAGATACCTATATCTTATCCATTGATTCTATTATAGCCACGATAGCACCAAAATATATTTGACGATGTGTTTAATGATTGAAGCTTTATCGATTATTTCAAATACTTTATTTATTTCTTTAAGTTTTTATTTTATACAAATTTCAATTGTTTTATTTAAAATGTGGTTAAATCACCTACTGAGCAATGAGTTGCTCAGCGAGTTTATTTTCTTAAAATCGTAGGTTGAAAATAGTAGATTGTAAAAGCTAGCAGTCGCAGCAGCACCGACCAGACACATCAACAGTATTTTTAGGTAGATATCTTTTGTAATTTGATTTTGTATAGAAAAAGGCATGTATAACTAGGATGGATATTCATTCCTTGTATAGTACTTAATATGTTATTATTGCCTAATTCCTGAATGATTTTGTAGTATTACATTAATGATAGTTGATACATGTTAGGCAAGAGACTAGATACTATTGAAGTGTTTGCATGACCAATGGTGGAGTTTATAAGGGGATGTTTAGAAGTGTATGCATGTATTGATGACTTGATGATGACGCAATAATGACATGAAAATAAGTACATATATAAAAAAACGAGAGAACCATATGTTGAATTATGGATCAGACGTAGGTGAACTGAGACTCAAACCGTGGTTGTGATATCACTTCTGGTTCCATTCATAGAATTAGAAAGGGTGTTATATTTATTGGTATCAGAGCTCCGGTTTAGTCGGTTCTGAGTTTAGATAGTTGAGTTTACTTAGAAAAGTGATACATAGGGGTAGGTTAAGTGTTTACTTAGAAATGAATGGTTAATATTGAGGTGAATATTAATGGTATGGTTTTAAATTTTTTGAATAAGATGGCTAATCAAGGAGAAGGCAAGACTGATATACCTATGATTAATATTAACAGTGACTCTAGTGGTGCTCCTAGGAAGAAGAAAGCCAAGGTGGTGATTGACTAAGAAGAGTATCAATGGATGATGAATAGGATTAAAGAGTTAGTTCAAGAGTTGGAAGACCGGAAAGCTAGAATTAAGCAGTTATAGGAAGAGAGAGTTAATCGTAGGTCAAACTCGATGCAAGTGGAACGCCAGTCAGGGGTCAAGCCAGAGCAGAATGAGGGCGCAAGGATTATGCCAAGTCAGATCATAGCTTTTTCATGGTTTGAGCCAGCCCCAGTGAGGATAGGCAGACCCCAGTCAGTTCTGTAGGATCAGTTATGGTGTGAAGGACTCGAAGATGTTTTTGGTTTTGTGATAAGTATTTGTAATGGTTAGCTAAGTAAGCCATTTTGTTATGTATTGGAGGACTGGCACTACGTAATGGAGGTTATGATGTAAACCTAATGACTAAAATATAATTGGATATTTGACTATGGAATGAAATATTAATGTTTTTTATGAAATTGATATTATGAAATTGAATATGTGCTTGATGGGTATATGTTTCGTTATACATGCCATGTAGGAATAATTAATAGGATGATGCGATGTGTTAAAGTCGGCTGCTGTTTTATGTTTTATTATAGGATGTCAGAGGAAATAGAATCCCAGCGTGTGGTCATGGAAGAGGAAGAATTCAAGCCTCTGTCCCTGATCGTACTGATATTGTAAGAGTTGGAGCTCACGACCCAACACCTAAGGCAGAGCCTACACCTTCACCAGCGCCTGCGCCAGTTGCACCTGGAGCTGGGATGTACGACCCAGCCAAGTATTTTTGCCAGATGGCTGTTGCTTTCCAGCAGACAGCCGGCATGGCTCCTGCTACTGCTGAGAGGGATAAACGCCCGCCTGTCTACAAGATGCAGAAGTATGGCGTTAAGGAGTTCCGAGCTAGTCGAGAGGATAACTTATAGAAAGCCGAGTATTGGTTGGACAGTGTCAACGGGGCACTGGAACAGTTGAGATGTACTCCCGAGGATCATCTGATCTGTGCTACGTCGATGTTAACCGAGCAAGCCTATACTTGGTAGGAGACCACGCGACAGCAAGTACCAGCTGCTCAGTGGACATGGGAATTTTTTGAGAGGGAGTTCAAGAAGTAGTATATCACTATTTCTCACTTGAATGCCAAGAGAGATGAGTTTATCCACCTCCAACAAGGAAGAATGTCTATGTCAGAGTATGAGAAAGAGTTCACCCTTCTCAACAAGCACGAACGAAAGTTAGTTGAGACCGAGGAGGAGCAGTGTCAGAAGTTCTTGGGTGGCTTGAATTATGAGATTTAAGTCCAGCTGGTAGCTGTAGGGATTACAGATTTTTCGGTTATGGTTGCGAGAGCCTCCGAGATAGAGTGAGTTCAGGGTGTACAGAGGGACCGCCATCAGAGAGCCCAATAAAAGAAGGAATCTTCTAGTTGTGGAGGACAACAGTCCTCAAGGAAGAGATAGAGAGGTGGAGGTTCAACTTAATCTAGAGGGCAGAACCGAGGTAGAGGATCATCCCGACAGTATTCCACTGCCAGTGCACCTGGATCTTTGGGAGGCACTGGTAGAGGGAATGACAGAGGTAGAAATAGAGGTTATTCTAGAGCGACCAATGAAGCCCAAGCTACTAAGGGGAATGAAGTTCCCACATGTGATGAGTGCGGAAGAAGACACTGGGGAGAGTGCTGGGGCAAGGCCAATGTATGTTGGGAGTGCGGCCAGGAAGGGCATATGAGGTGGCAATGCCCAAGATTGCAAGGAGAAGCTCCTGCAACAATAAATCTCACCAGTCAGCTGAAAGAGGTCGAGGCAGAGGCCGTGGCAACGACCAGAGTCACCAGAAAACTCAGTCAAAGACAGTGGATCATCCTGGTCCTAATGCACCTGCCAGAGTATATGCCATGAAGGCTCGTGAGGAAAAGGAGGCACCTGATGTTATTACTGGTACGTTCTCTATGTTTGGGAATTCTATTTATGCTTTGGTGGATCCGGGCTCTACACATTCATATATAAGCCTTCATGATGATAGAGTTAGTGGGTTACCGGTAAAGTATACTGAGTGGGGGATGTTAATGACCAACCCTTTAGGTGATGATGTAGTCACTAATAAGATTGTCAAGAATTGTCCTATCGAGATCCATGGTAAGGTATTCTTAGGGGCCTTGATGAGACTGCCATTCAAGGAGTTTGATGTTATCTTGGGATTAGATTGGTTGTTGAAACACAGAGCGATTGTTGATTATGAACGGAAGAGGGATACAATAAACTACCATCCTGGTAAGGCCAATGTCGTAGCAGACGCGCTTAGCAGAAAGTTAGTAGCAGCAATGCGTGTAATGAGAATAACAGCAGAAGAGACAAAGGATAAAACTGTAATAGCGAAAATGCACGTACAACCCGTATTGCTATAACAAATCAAGGAAGCTCAGGAAATAGACGAACAAGTCAGGAAGTGGAAGAAGCAAAAGTAGGAAAACCGGGGAAACAATTTTCAAATACGATCAGACGACTTATTATGTTATAAAGAAAGATTAGTTGTACCTAGAACATGAGAGTTACGAGAACAAATTCTGCACAAAGGCCACATTAGTCCTTAAGCTATGCACCCAGGGAGTACAAAAATATATCAAAATTTAAAGAAAATGTATTGGTGGCCCTGAATGAAAAAGAATATTGTAAGGTATGTGACCAAATGCTTAACTTGTCAAAGAGTTAAAGCCGAACATCAAGTGTCCGCTGGTCTACTCTAGACAATAAACATACCGACCTGGAAATGGGAAGAGATAACAATGAATTTCGTTACAGGCCTACCAATGATGAGAGATAAGCACGATGCTATATGGGTGATAGTAGATCGACTCACCAAATCCGCGCATTTCTTACCCGTTAGAATGGATTACTCACTAGATAAGCTTGCAGAATTATATGTCAAAGAAATTGTGCGGCTACACGGAATTCCAAATTTTATCATTTCAGATCGAGACCCACGGTTCACATCAAAATTTTGGGACAGATTGCATACAGCGTTCGGAACCAAGTTAAAGTTCAGCACAACATTTCACCTACAAATGGATGGACAGTCTGAAAGAATAATTCAAATCTTAGAAGATATGCTGTGATCCTATGTGTTAGAGGTCGGAGGAAGTTGGGATAGACATTTAAGCTTAATGGAGTTTGTATATAATAATAGTTACCAATCCAACATACAAATGACCCCATATGAAGCGTTATACGGGAGGAAATGTCAATCACCACTTTGCTGGACCGAGCTAAGCGAAAGAAGGATGATAGGACCGAATTTAGTCAAAGACACGGAAGAGAAAATAAAAGTCATTCAAAGCAATCTGAAGGCAGCAACCGATCAACAAAAATCATATGCTAATCGCAAAAGAAGAAAATTGGAATATGCGGTAAGTGATAAAGTGTTCCTTAAAGTTTCTCCATGGAAAAAGGTGTTAAGATTTAGAGAGAAAGGCAAACTGAGTCCAAGGTATATCGGACCGTACAAAGTGATTGAACGCGTTGGTTCGGTAGCTTATAAAGTAGCCTTACCACCAGAATTGGACAGAATACACAACGTTTTTCATGTTTCTATGCTAAAAAGGTACCATTCAGACCCTTCGCACATTCTTGAAGATCAAGAGGTAGAAATTGAACTGGATTTAACATACAAAGAGGAATCAGTGAAAATCTTAGCTTACGAAACCAAAGTGCTTAGAAACAAAAAGATTCCACTAGTAAAAGTTCTTTGGAGGAACCATAAAGTAAATGAAGCAACGTGGGAAATTGAGGACACTATGAAGGAACAATATCCAGACCTATTTGCATGTAATTAAGCTTTGAGGCAAAGTTTAAAATTTAGTGGGGAGGAAATGTAACGTCCGTTTTCCGGAAATCCTATGCAAGTGCTAAGTACGCACGCGACTCGGGACCCAACGGGGCATCGAGGCCAGGCGTTGGTTTGAAAGACCTTACGAAAAGACTGTAAATATTGTAAATAATTGAGAATGTATAATAAATAAAAGGTTCTGGGAAGGCAACCATCGCATCCAGAGGCAAAGATTGGCCAAAGGAGCTCAACGGGGCTCAATGGGCTCTAGAGAAGGTGTCGGGAACCTAAGCATAATTTTTCAAAAAGTTACGTAGGGTCTTAACACTGCCCAAAGCTGATGTCAAATATGAAATTTCAGGCGTTTACTGGTCACAACGAAGCGTCACAGAATTTTTTGAAAACGCGTGTATAAAAAGATATGTCGAATTTTCTACGGAGGGCATTTTGGTCTTTTGTCAAGGAGGAGGTTAATGGACATTTAGGACAACTACAAGCACCATTTAAGACATAAAAATAAGGGATGAGGTGTTTGGTTGAATCCTAGCCAATCAAATTGATGACTAGGATTTAAAAACCAATCAAAAATTAGGAAATAAATAAATAAAAATTAAATTAATTTCCAACACATTAAAAGGATTTTTAAGACATGAAAATGAGCAAAGCAAAAATTCTCATTTTTCATGAGAGGGAGTTCGGCCTAAGGAGAAAAGAAAGGAAGAAGAAGAAAATAAAGGTAACCATCCATTTCAAGCTTGAATTTCATGAATTTAAGTTGAAATTTTTAGTCCTTTACATCCTACAACATGAATTTAAGCTTAAATAATTAGTTTCTCCATCATATACTATGAACCCTAATATGGCATAATAGGGAAAAATTTGGGTTCATAGGTGGAAGGTTGAAGATGAAGTGGAAATGATGAGTTTTGGTCTTTTAAGCCTAATTAAGTATGAATTTTACCAAAAATTGCAATAATAAATTATGTAGGCCAATGTTCTTGATACCTAGGGTTTATATCATTAAGTTAAGATGTGATTCATGTAGGACAACAAGAAGAAAAGCTTGAAGGAAACCATTGAAGAGCTAGGAAAGCTTAAAATCAAGGTTTGGTACCTTAACTTATGCAAATTTTCAAATTCCCTTTTATTTTTATGTTATGGCCGAATGGCCTATGCTCTTGAATGATGTGTTTTTGTGTTTAGATGTTATATAAATGTGTTTTAAGTTGTCAATACATCAATTGGGTGGTCAAAAGAATTATTTGAAACCAAACATGCAAAGTTGTCTAAAATAGGCATAATCTTTGATGAACTTTCATTAAAAATCTAAAATAAATTTTGACACAAGGTTTTCTCTTACCTTTCTAATATATTGTAAGGTGTCTAAAAACAATTTTTGCAAGAAAAAAAATACAAAATCCCCTTGGTGTGTTGATGTGGGCCGAATGGGTCCCTAAAGGAAATCATAATTTGCCATTTTTGCACTATAAGTGTTTCAATGCCTAAACTCCTAAACCTTTAATCCATATTGTGTGGGTGACCTATGGACACTTAAAGGGAAGTATATGACACAATTTAGGTGCCTAAGGGAGCCTTAATTGGGTCATAAGCTATCTCTTTCAAATTGCCCAAGTTCACCAAAATACTATTCATTTTGCAAAACACTATTCATTTGGTATTTTTGGTTTACTATTCATTTTGCGATTCATTGTTCATGTGGTAATTTTTCAAGTATGCCTAAAAGATTGTTAAATGATAGCTAAATAAACTATTCAAGTATCGACATGTGGAATATGTACCATTGAAACACAAAGCTCTACTCGGTTTGAGTTGAACTAGGCGATAAGAATATGACGCGTCATATAACATTGTCAAAGCGGTCCGTAGTTCATTATCATTGTGATCATTGTATGGATTTGGCGCCAATTGATACCGAGGTCGGAGTGCTTGTAAGGCACCCGACAGTTAATATTCATCTGATATGAAAATTATTCAGTGGTTTCAGTACCGCTGTACTGTAATTATTAAATAAGTTACCATTACTGGATTTGCCTTACCCCGAGTTCCGCTAAGTGACCAGTAAAGCGAAGTGAATGAAATGCTAAATTGGTAAATGTTTTTACTTATTTGCACGCATCACCTTCTACTTGACCACTTGTTCCGTTTCAAAACTATTTTGTAATTCGAGTTTTATCATTTTTGTATTCTTTACCTTTATCGCTTATTTATTTATTTACTTTTATAAGTTAAGGTACCCACTGGGCGTTATTGCTCAGCGAGTTATTTGTGTAACTCGCAGGTTAATTAAAGTAGCAGTTTAACAACCCACGTCAGTCCACCGGCAAACCAAGGCAACATTTAAGGTTACTTTACATTTCATAAAAAGACATTAGTAGTGACATGTATATAAACACTTGTAGAACTCCTAGATAAATATTAGTGTAACATATATGCTGATTACTTTTGAGAATGCTGTTTGAGTTGAATTTCTACTTATGTTATAGAAGTGTTTGTTATTTGATTATTTAAGGAGTGAGGGTATAAGGACGATTGTCGAAGTGTTTGTGAGCTATTTTTCTTGCAGGATCCCAATGAATAGTAGCAGCGACTGCTCGATCGGTCGCTGTTACTATTCACGAACTGTCTGTTCCTAGGCGGAACTCTGGTGAATTTTTCATAGAAATAAAGTTAAAATTTGGTTAAGTATTTAATAAGACTCATTTGCTAAGCATATGTCCACCTAACAAATTAACACATAATCTGATATCACGGCTCCAATGCCAGGACGTAGCACTCCTTCGGGGTCTCCAACGAGGCCTAAATGGGGTGTTACAAAAAGCGACCTCATGAGGAGGTTACCCCTAGAGGCCCCCGACCAAAAATAAACACTTCGGTTGCTATCTCATCGGAGCAGAGCCCGACGAAAAGAAGAGCCTCACTACAGCCAGCTTCCCTCCCATAAAATGAAGAAAAAAATTGAGGCTGAGGTTGAGATCCTTGATCGACAACCAACATGGAATAAGGTTGCCCTAAGGGAGACCTCCAAAAAAAAGAACCCTTCCTCCTACCCCTCCCTAATCACCAGTGGGGGCAGAGGAAAATCTAACCCCCCAGCACAATCAGGAAAAGGATAAAGAAGGATGGCAAATGGTATGACTGGGATGCTGTTGCCTTCAGTGCTGAGAAGATGACTATTCCTAGTAACTTCAATGCGCTTCTACAATATCAATATGGGGAGAACATGTCACTGCTGCACCCTCATATGCGCCGGCACATGATAAAGGAAATGGAACTTCCTGCAAGCATGACTCAGATGAGGAAAGTCCACATCCCCACCATGGTGAATAACATAGTAAGGTAAAACACATGAATGAAAGTCCTCCATGCCATTGATTGTGGCTATGGCGTGAATAGGCTTTTCTCCTTCCAATGCGACCTTAAAGACAAACCTAAGTCGCCATCAAGTGCACCTTCGAAGAGCTTTTCAACCGCAGCCTCCAATTCCCATTTCTTCCCTTAGTAACCGACTTCCTTATTAACCATAACATTTCTCTTACCCAACTTCATCCCAACAACTCTCCTAGGTCATTATTTTGTCTCGACCACTTAGGTAGAGAATAAGAAATCACGGAAGTGCATAGTAGAAATATCCAACGTGTGCATTACACTCGACCATGAATACCTTCAGGCATGCATTGGTAAATCTCTATAGAGGGACAACATTTCTCTTAAAAATCCCGGTGACAGTTATTTTGTTAAGTCGCCAAACTATTTTAGATTAGGACATCTTGGTCTAATAATCCCACACAACCGCAGGGATTATTAGACCAACCATTTTAATACCTTTTCTGACAAGTTTGATTGATACTTCCTGCCGTTTAACAGAAAAGGTAAATAAAATTCGTAACTTTGTCAAAATTAAAATAAAATAAAATCAAATTCAATTCAATCTCTTTTATGAAAAAAAAAAAAAAATTTGACAAGTTGCTAGCCGACGAAGTTAAATTTGGAAAAAATAATAATAAAAGAATAGATATCTCATTTGAAAACTAGATCATTGTTTTATTGACAAGCATATATAGGTTGCCAATAAAGCACCATCATCTTAGTAGCAACGCCACCTTAAAAGCAAGAAAGAAAATGGTTAACCATATCGCTACAAAGCAAACGTTCAAAACATTTGCAGTATTATTATTATTGAATGCACGGAAAATTTGCTACTGAGGTTGAGGCCGTGTTTGAACAATATATATGTCTTTCCCAACCAAACATCCTTCCACATCCTGTGGACATCCAAACTTCCTCTCTAGGAAAAATCCAACGGCACAGAGTCTCTGACCCAGCTGCTGGCGGAATATTGGATCAACCGTTAGCGGTTTCTTGCTGTAGTCTACTGTCAGTCGGATTACTTCCCCATCAGCAGGACCTGCTCCTGATACAAGCATTTCCTCGCTGAAATTTGCAAATGCTAATGTGTTCACGACCCCATCAAATTTTCCCGATGCAAGACGCCAAGGAGTGCCTCGGGTGCCTGAAGCCAGTGTTTCACCAAGCCCAGGAGCAATTTCAGCTTCAACCAAATTATGGTCACGGTCAGTTGGGCTGAGCGTGTGAAGCACAAATGACAGGTTCGGTGAAAGCATTTCTTGTACTAGAACTGCCATTGTCGCATCTTTCTGAGAAACACCAGCTGCTCGACGACTTAAAACAGCTCTCCTTGTGTACAGCGAAGCCCATACTCGGCTCACTGCACTGGCAAATACAGTTGGGTTTGATGGGCTAACATTAGGGATTGATTCATAAAGTCCAGCAGCAGACATTCCTGCCAGGTCCTCGACGTTGGCACTTGAACGTACAATTAATCGTGCATTTTCTGGAAATATTCGGCTAATTCCATCGATTGTATCTTTTGGAGGCTGCAAAGACGAGATCAGTTTTTGGAGCTGAGAGCATAAGTTGTCAAGTTCACCACCTTCTAGTCCAGCTGTTTCTATCTGTTGTAAAAGTGAAATGAATGTTTCCATGGAGCTGCTTTCCTCCACTGCCAATTCCATAGAACCAAAAGGTATAACTGCTCCCTTTGGAACATGAAATGATGCTGGCACCCCTTGATCACTGTAAACTGTCAATTGAAATTTGAAAAGGCAAATGGGTGAGGAGACTGAATAAACTCATTACAAGATGCTAATTGCTCAGCACAAAACAAGTTATGAAGTGTGGCAAACACAGGTTTGCAATATAACTCAGATTAGGTACCACTTACAAGAAATCCTATGTAATTTTATTGCTATTTCCAAACCCTTGTTAAGAATCCTCTATATTGTTTCTCTTTGATTATCTTTTCAGATGTAAACAATCACACAGAGATACATAGACACGATTACATGGCACCCAGCGAACAAAATTAATATTTTTCTCAATAATAATAAAATTTGAAATTTATATTTTTTATGTCCAAAATAGTTTAAGTCTGCAAATCATTTCAGATATCAGTATAAAAAACAGAGTTTTTGGAGACAATTCCCACTGTTCTTTACTTTAGACCTTATTGAAAATGTTACAGAAAAAATTCTTCAAAAGCATCAAATATAATTTACAACACTGGATTCCAATCTTGCTACAGAGAACCTTGGTGAAACCTTAGCACTGTCAAAATTGTTATATAAAACTCAAAATTGTCTCTACGTCCATATGAGGTAATTTTACTCAATGGTTTGAATAGCATTCTTAAATAAAAACATCCAATAATACTTAAACACATATGTAACAGCATAAAACCAGGTAACTTAGTTAATTAATCTGTATGCATAGATACAATTTGGCAGAGGGGCAGTGATTATTAAAAGGAATGAAAGGTAATCCACAGATTTTTCCCATTTGGAATGACAAAATATACCTTTATTTGAAACAGCTGCCAACGAGGCTAAACGACCACAGGCAGCAGCCTTTGCTCCTGAAGAAAGTGCATCTGCATCTTCAAGCAATGTGACAGCACCAGAAGAAAGAGCCTAAAAAAGATTTTTCATTTTTGTGGTCAATTTTGACAAACTAAAAAAACTAAATCACCTAATTTTCATTAGAAAATAAAATAGAAAAAGAAACCTTATTGGGATTAGAAGTTTGGATAGCTGGCTCAGAAGATCCAGAGGGCTCAAATTTAGATGTGGTACTAATTGGAATATCTTTGACTACAGAATCACCATCAATGCCATCTGATGAAACCATAGATAGATTAACACCAGTTGAGGAAGCTTCCAACCTGGAAGCAACGTAAGAAAAACCATAATCACCACCGCTGCTATACCAGCTGACACAAATGAAGAACAAAGAGAAGTGCATTATGCCATACAATCATATCCAAAAATAGAAAATACCGCTGGAAAATATTTCATTTTTTGGGTGGGGGTGGGGGTGGGGCAAGGATGTGATAAAAAATAAAAAAAAGAAAAAAAATTTGAATGAATAACGAATGGGATTTTGAAAAGAAAATTTTTAGAAACAAAGCAAACATTCTAGATCTTGTGCTGACAAAATAACCTAACATATTTTCCAGCAAGTCCTTGTAATTCATCAACTTTATCATCATCTTCACATGTCACGAAGACAACATTCTCCTGCAGAAAACAAATTGAATTTCACCCTCATTATTATCATATCAAGGAAAAACAATTACTTTTTTCCCTTGTAGAAGGGACTTACTTGCCGGGCCCTAACACCAAGATGAGACAAGTGAGGCAGCTCTTGCAGAAGCACAACTCCCACTATACTACTACCAGCGGCAGTCACCTACAATATACAAAAGTATCGTGGTTAAGCTTTGCAGTAACATTAGAGTAAGAAGAACACGAACACACAGGGTGAAAAGGGACGACCAAACCTCCTCATCTCCATCAGCTTTGTTGACCATAAGGATAATGGGCCCTTTTATATTTGATGGTAGTGATCCAGGGACTATGCTCTCAACCTGAAGCCAAAGAAACTGAATATAATACCTGATGTCTATTTCCCCATTTTTTGGGATACAATATAATGCATAAAAACCAGTGTGCATATTTTGTACATTCTCACCATGGCAAAAAGATGAAATTATATTAACCTGCAGATTGTACAATTGCAGTTGAATGCTTAAACATATTACCAGGATTAAGTTCTGAAGGTGAATTAAAGCATTTATATAACTATACAATTTGGTTTCATAAGGTGGTTCATATGCCCAAAAGACCAATCGAAAACATGCTTAGAAAGAAACTTCTTAGTGTGATAAGATTTTTGCTTTGTTAAATGTTAAACTTGTGGTAGAGTGTTCTAGAGAGGAGACACCTCATATTTCTAGGAAATTGGGTTCTCTTTATAAATTAAACTGTGTTGTATTGTGTCTTTGAGTGAGATTTTAGGAGAGAAACTCATTGTAATTACAGAAATCTCCTTGAGTTTTTCAGTAGAACAGTTTCTTCTCTTTGTGCTCTGTTTTACGTTCTCATTGCTTTCTTCTTTGAAAATCCATTTTAGCTCTCCAAGCTCTCAACTCCAACAGTTATCATGAAAATATTGTCGCTGATGAAAACAGTCATTATTATCAAATACTCAGCCCAGCAAACATATACTTATTCTCATGAAAATAGAGTTTTACTCTTTTCTCTTAAATAAGAAAAATTGTTTTTCCTCCAAGCGTTCACTGGGACTGCATGGACTCTCTTTTCATTTTTATTTTTTAATGCGAATGCCTAATTCATGACAAACAAAGTTGATCAGGAGGAACAAATCCTTTCATATTATGAAGCAACCATAAATTACTAGCTGGCATAGGTAGTCCAGTTGAGTTGGCACAGTATCAAATCTTGGTGGGGAGGTTGATTTATGTTTCACGCACTAATGCAGAAATACCCTATACCGTGAATTTGGTTAGTCAGTGTATTAATGATTCTCAAACTTCCCACCTCAAGGTAGTTTTCTGTAATTTGAGGTACCTGGAGCGTGCATTAGGAAGGGGGCTACTTTTATGGATGGTGATATAAGAATAAACACCTTAAGAGATGCTGAATGGTTTGAACTCTGATGATAGAAGATCAACATGCGGTTAATGCACCTTTGTTGGTGTAAACCTAGTAATTTGGATAAGCAAGAACCAGAATGCCATGGCGTGGAAGCCGAATATAGAACAATGAATAAAAGTGCTTTTAAGTTATTATAGTTAAGGAAGATCATTGAAGAACTACAGCTATCAGACAGGAATGGTTTGGCTTTTTGAATGAATCACCATAGCCCTTTTTTTGACAAAAAAAACCATAAAATCTCAACTAAAAGTACAAAAAACAAGGCAATATTCTTTCAGGAGCAGCTGGCCCAATGAAGCGTAGGTACTGGGGATCATTGTGCAATTAGGATCCAAAAGAAACTTAGGCATTTATTATATTGAAACCCCCCTTTTTCCACTAATATGACACATGGTTGTTATTGGAAGGATTATTGCACAAGGGAATTACAGTTTTTGCTTACTTTTGCAATAAAAGAGCTCAGAGAAAATTTCTGAGCGAATTTTATCATTTACTTTATCTTGTCTTCTTATCTCTTTCATCAATCAACCATTTCATAATACAAAGAATGATAAGGAGCTCCAAAGTATGAAATGAAAATGATTACTTACTAAAGAGTTAGCATATGCATTATAGACATCATTGAAATATACCTCATCATTCTCAAGTTAAAATAACATTGTAGCATCCATTTTTTTTCCTTTTTCAATTCTTATACTTGAAGCAACATATAAATGACATCAGTTAAAATTATCTTGTCAAACGAGAAATACATTAGACTATTTAGTGTAGGTTATTTTGATGGCATTTTAATTAAAAGATTTCTCAATGAGGATACCTGAAACAATGTCCCTTGAGCAGCTCCAGGAACAAGAACATCCCAACCTTCAGAAGCAAGAGTACTTCTTACTGCTTTCAAAAGCATGGTACAGAGTTTCGAAACCTGAAAAATCACCCTAAAATTGATATTTTGCAGTTAGAAGGCAACAACATTTCTAGAATTAGGAATACTAAGAACTGACGACAAAATCTAATATCAGTAAGAATCACTATTGAAAAAACAATAGAAAAATGTTAACTAGATCACGATCATATTGAAGAGAAGACTGTCGACATACCCAGCACGAATCTCAGCTTCAGTGTATGTCCTTACACTGTTCTCAGGAACTCCAAGTGCTTTTCCTAGAATCTGTGATAGTCAGGAAACAGTTTTTCTTACAATTTGGAGTTAGTTTAATAGCATCAAAGTTCCACTGCACTGGTACATAACTGAAATAGGTTCCAACAGATGACAGTAGCAAAGCTTTATGACTGCTGTATTACTTTAATGTTTTTAGAACTGAAAAAGATTGCCTCTCCACACTATGAATCAGAACAATTCATCAAGCAATATAAAAGCATAAATGGCTCATAATTTAAGCAAGAGCTAATATAAGAAACAATATACATCGTACGGCATACAAATTTTGACCCCGAAAGAATAGTGAAGTGTCTTCAAAGCATCTTACCTGCACTTTTTTTGGAAATATTTGAAGAAGTGTTTCTGAATATTCCTCCGTAATCCTTCTTGCCCTATCAAGTGTAGCTTTTAGCCTTAGTGCCCAAATTCTCTTGCCATCCTCACTTCCTTTATAATAGCAAACCAAGACATAATGAAATATTGCAACTCCACTAAATATCTGAAAATTTTCAAGTATTACAATAATAATTAAAATAATAAAAGACATGAATTCTACCTTCCTTTTCAAAGAGACCTTTCTCTTGCCATGCAAGGAGTTCAGATCCAATTGCTGAACATTCTTCTGGCTTATAACCAGATAAACCCAGCTGGCGAACACCAACAATCAGGGCACCAAGTGGGTCATTCCAAGAGCTTACATTCTTTATTTCCATGTTGTCTGCAAGCCACTTGGCCCCTCCCAAATTTTCAAGTGCATTAAGCAATCTATTCAAAACAATAACATTGAACCCACACATGGATCCCAAAATATTATGAGAAAAAATTAGATAAAACAAAAAGGTCTTGAAAAGACAATTTAACTCTAAATGAGAAGAAGAAATGAGAAAAGTGTGTTTTAGATCAAATCAAACCAGATTATTATTAGTGTTGCAACCAATTTGTAGCTGGATAAAGTACGATATGCTTGAGTGTGATAAGTTCACAACTAGCTGCTTCCATTCATATTTGTGTCAAAACTACAACACTACTTTCAAAACTTCTTTTGTCAAATATTGGTTCATGTATCAAGATTATGAGAGAACAATACGTTTTTTTTTTTTTATGTGCAATGAAAGAAGAATTTGTCTCTTATGCTTGTCCTGAGTTGGTAGGAAAAAATGTTAACACGTATCAAGTATGCTGATAGTTTTTACAGAATTAATGCTACAATATTGAAGTTATATTTGCAAAGAAACTATAGTTTACATTATAGCTTCACTAATCTAAGCAAAACTTCACATACCTGCTTAGAAGAACAAATGAATAGTCCTCAAGGCCAATTTCACAAAGACGCCACTGTGAACAAGAACCAATGGACAACCAGAACAAATGGAATGAAACACCAAAGCAACCAATCACAGGGGGCAAGAACATTATCAAAAACAGAAAGATCAAATTACAACTCAATGATAAATATTAGCATGAAAAAATCTCACCTTTTGTCGCATAGCGATTGCAGCATCAGGAGCATCATTCCTTAGACCGCTTTCAAGACCTTTTACAATTATCTCTCTTAGAGAGTTCAGAGATCGTGTCGTCTTGATCAGTTCAAAAACACTATTGGATTCTTCAGAAGTTTCTAAGTTCTGGAAATGCACATATATGTTATGCAGTGAATCCAGTGATTAGGAAACACTAAGGACTGTGATGAAATTCAAACAAATGCAGCGACACTTTATATGCAACAAACAACAACACAAATGGCAAGGTGCAAGTGTACAGGAAGGGAACGAGAAAAATAATTGTTCTCTGATGGGCATTTGGTTGGCATTTATTGTATTTTCTTTCATCTTCCCATTTAATTGAAGTACAATTTTTTTTTTTTTTGTGCAGCAAATTTATCATAACATTTACAAAACATGAAAACAAAATAACACAAAATAATAATAAGATCCAAATTTTGCTTAGACACGTTAGTTGAACATGCAGATATTATTATATTACATAATTCAAAAGCTAATCTTACCCCTTTAAAATATAGTAATATTATTATGTTTTTATCAGTTATTATAAGCATTATCATTATATGCTGCATCTAGACCATGTAAATAATATCAATGTGTGTGTTGGATCTTGAGTTGAGAACTTGTATGTCATTTAAAAAAAAATTTAAATAGTATGTCACAACAATCATGATAATGGGTAGTTATTAAAAAAGTACCATAAGATATTACAGTCTGACATATAACATACGCCCATACGAACTACTTACACATTGCCAAACTGGTGTAAGTAAAAAGTTGAAGATTTGAGGTGGATACTGATTCAAAGCATAAAAGTAATAATAGCAATAAAAATTATTGCATCGCATAGCTATTGAGGCTTATCAAATGTTAGTTTATATATGTCATTATGACAAACAAGAC
>CATIWJ010110378.1:0-12182 GCA_949640765.1 Croton laevigatus
AGTAAGTTTTGTAATTGTTTATTATTATTTTTTTATTGGTATTGGTGAAAAAGTAAGTGGTGTAAAGGATTAGTAATTGTTTATTATTATATGTGTATTGGTATTGATGATTTCTTGGTATTTGTGTTTTTAGGGTGTAAAGAATTCAAAAAGACGGAGGTAGTATTATTTTGTGACACAATAAAATAAAATTTTAAAAAAATAATAATATAATATTCTCAAATATTAATTGTTCGTGTAAATAGTGTCATACCCACTATTCACAAAACACCAAATTTGATGTAAAATATCACACGGTTGGAGCACATTTTAACACCAAATTTGGTGTTTTGGTGCAAAATGCATCACTGTTGGAGAAGCTTTGATAAGTCAAGCTCTCACGAGCTAAATTGTTTAGCATAAATTTAAGGGATTTGTTTACTAATTTTTAGCCCTTACCAAACCATGTGTACAAGTTGCCATCCATTTTGTTTAACAATATGTATTTAATCCTTGCTTGGTAACTGGTGAGCATTGTTTTTTTTTTTTCCCAAGAAAAAATTAGATATTTCATTGTTTTGGAAGGATTACAACATCATAATACAACCCTTATACAAGAAATCCAACATAGGAAACTTGTATAAGAAATCCAACACTAAGAATGAAGTTTTGGCGAAGTTGACAAAGTAAACATGTCGAATCCTCTTCTGAGCGCTCTACTCTTCGACACTAATCAGTCTTTCTTGAGTTCCACTAGAAACTCCACTCCTAGTACCAAATTTGCTCCTTCCAAGCAATGAAAAAGCTCTAAAGATAAAAGAAGATAAAACCCATGAAGATCTGTGGAAACAGCCATGGAGTTAGGCCAAATCCAAACGCAAAGTGGATAAAACCCCAAGAGTCCTATTGACAGCCAACAATAGAAACTGAAAATCGAACAAAAACAAGAAAACCAACAACAAAAGCCATAAAGTTTTTTGTATTGCTTTTTTTGTTGACATCTGGTGAGTGCTGCATATAAAATAATGACTTGTTTACGAAATAATTATACTCAAAATGTGTTAATGGCTTATTTAATTATACTCGACTGTAGATAGAAGGAAAAAAATTATTTAGTTCTGGTTTTGTATAATAATAATATTTTGTAAATATAATTTATAAGATCATCCATTCCATAATTATTTAGTTATAATGTTATTTCGGTCAAAAATCTAAAATTGTTTTTTAGGAAAAAATATAAAAATATTATATGTAAAAATTTATAAAATACATGAATTTAGTTATAAATTAATACCTCCGTGTTTTTCATTTCTTTACATTTGCTTTTCACCAATACCAATAAAATCAACTTTTCACCAATACCAAATAAAAATAATAATAAACAATTACTAACCTTCTTAAAAATTTACTTTTTCACCAATATCAATAAAAAATAATAATAAACAATTACAAAACTTACCATAAATAGAAACACGTAAGGAAATGAAAAATATATCCAAAAATGGAAACGTAAAGAACCTAAAACACGAAGGTAGTATATTTTATATAATACAAGGACTAAATGCAAATATTATACAAAATTGAAATACTAAATAAATTCTTTTCATGATAAAAAGGAAAAGAAAGTATTTCTTCATGAAACATGGGATGAAAAGTGCATCTGTCTTCTTGCACTGACAGTCAATTGTTTCAGACAAGTGTACGGATTTGGGATTATAGTTTAGATAATGCCCGGAAAGTGGAAATCAGACCTAGCGGACAACAATAAAAAGTAGAAATTGAAGCACTGCAACCAATTAGAAACGGACACCAGACTGGGAAAAATGTATTGTCAATGTTGATTCGTGACTGAGAAAGCTTTCTCTTGCTTCATCGATGGCGATGCAATTTCACAGTGCTCCATTTCCATACCTACGCCTTCCTCTGACAATACAAGTGGAAAACAAATTCCTTTCTTCTCTTTATTATTGTTCTGCTCCTCGTACCTGTAATAAGCTTTCGGTTCCAAAAAATATTGTCTCATAATTTTGTGTCATGTAAGAAAACTCAACAAATTAGTATAATTCTAAATTGACAAAATGTTATAACAAAACTTTCCATTTACAGATTAATTTTTTTTTTTTTATAGAAAATCTCATAAATGGGAAAAATTCAGATGAGAGGATGGCCATTTTAATGTGTTTATACAGTATCGAAATCGGATTAATCAACACCGTGGTAAAATATCTGGAAACCCGATAAAATTCTAAAAATTTATAACTATTTTACAACAAGCAATGCTAGAGCTCTTCATCCGAGTAGAGCTCGAGTTTTTGTCTTATTATACAATTGTTTTTGAAAAAAATAAGTTGTCTAATTATTTATATAAAATTTCAAGATTAAATACATCAAGTCATAGTTTTCAAAATTTGATTTTGACTTTGACTTTGATGGTTTGGCATGGAAGGATCCAATTTGGACACCTCATCAAACCGTCTCAACCATTAAAATAATTAGGAAAAAAAAATTTTATTGTCCAAAAATGTCAAAATGATAATTTAAAAAAAATAGAAATTTAATTAATTTATTTAAAAAAATACTTATTTAATTTATTTAATAAGAAAGAACACAAATTAAAAAAAAAAGACATGTAAAACTATTGTGTACTTATTGTAAAATTATCGTCCTGTTTCTGTACAATCATAAAAAAAATTTCAGATTTATTGTACAGTTTTTACATCTCTATCGTATAGGTGTTGTACAATTACTATATTATTGTAAAGTTATTGCCAATTATTATATTGATTTTGTACAACTACTATACAATGACATGTTTTTCTTTTTTTTTCCTCTTAATAAAATGATTGAAAATGCTTTCAAAATTTAATGAGAGTTTTTCCTTTTTAATTCTTCAGGGAGTCTATTTTTGAAAATGAAAAAAAAAAAAATTAAAATTTACATATTCCCCATCCAACTTAGATTTTTGAAGGTCAAAATTATTAATTTTTAGAAAAAAAATTGCAGTCATATTTAAAAATTCAAAAATTTTGAAATATTACATTTTGTACTATGTAGTTGGGTGAAATCCGGTCAAAAGTTCTAAGATGTGTTCTGAAACTTCCATGTGTACGGATTCCTTTAAACATGTCTAACTCTACATCTTTAAAATCAATCAAAACTATATTTCATGGTTACATTGGACATATTAATCTACTAATTTTATGTTTAATACTTCTTCAAATTACACTCCTAATATGGTCTAATATTTGCTCAGATCCAGAATCAGTGATGTCTTTTTAATTATAAAAATTGGGCATAACTCATCCTGAAAATCAGAGTTGATAGGATTATTCAATCTTATAAACCTCGGTCTCTTTACCGATATGGGATTCCATTCCCAACATTCCCCCTAAGTGCAACTTGACCTCGGTTGACACTTACTAACACAAGCTCCTTAACATGTGGGGCGAACCAGCTGGCATCTCCAACAACTTTGGTCCTGTGGGATTAGGCTCTGATATCATATTAGAGTTGGGTCTAACTCATCTTGAAAACTCAAGTTAAGAGAAAGAGGATTATCTAACCTTATAGATCTCTCGATCTCTTTACCAATGTGGGATTCCATTCCTAACACAAACCAATATGCATGTTTCATTTAACACTCCGACATTTCCTATTTATATACTCAACTTTTTTTTTTTTTTTTTAAACAAAGATATCCATTTCATTAACTGGTTTTTGGGTACAACAGATAAAATATAAAGATCTAATCCAAATATTCATCAACATAAAATCTGATTGACACAAAAGATAAAGAAATTTGAATCACTATGGCATCATCAGATTTGAAGCTTTATCTTGGAATGGTATTCTTCAAATCGACCGAAAAAGCAGACCAACGGATGAAGCTTTGGAAAATCTAGCCGCCAACCTCCTACAGTGCAACTTCATCTTCAAGGCCTGTATATTCCACTTGAAACCCCATTGGAAGAAAAGTAAGAATACCATATTTTGAGACCCTAGATAAATAGATCTGCCAGAAAAAAAAGATAAACTCACAGCAACATTGCAGATCTACTACAAAATTGTAGATCAAGATCTACCAAAACCCAAAAAATCACAAAGGGAACAAGCCCCAGTACAACTAACAAAGAAACAACTAAAGATAACCAAAAAAGGAAAGAAAAAGAGAAAGAGGGCTACCACTGCCGGTGAAATCACCGCGGCAGTAGCCTAAGAAGCTTTCACTAGGACCCTAGAACTCTTAGGAAGAAGAGAGAAAGTTCGACATGAGACAGAGATTAGTGTCCCCACTTCTTATAAATTGAGTTCTGCTAGAGAAAATTACTTATATACTCAACTTTATTACCAAACAATTAATGAACAACACTTCTATATTCATTCAATCAATCTCAATAAACTTATCACATATAACCAAATAGAAAACACACACACACATGTACTTTTTAAGTAGCAAGAATATACAGGCTTCAATGGTTTAGTACCATTCCTTATACTTCTCCTCTTTTTCTTCCTACCCCTCTATGAACACTTCTTATTCACCTTGAGCTTTCTTCCAACTCCAGTAAGAAAAAGATCAAAGGGTGAAAGAGACGGTTTGCTTGAATCCTAAGCTTTGATTAAAGTTAATCCCTCCTTAAATTAACTTGTGAGAGGATAAACTCTTTAGGATTTTGGGTGAGTGAAACCATAGGTATGCTAAGGGGGGAAAATGGGAGAAAATAAGTTGTGTTTTAACTTAATGTTCCTTTTCTCTTAATTTCTCTAGAATCATGTTTATTTTTATTTAATTTAATTTTAAATCCAATGATCCTCTTTATTCCAACACACTCTAATCTAATGGCTCACGATCACCCATATGTCAACATGTGGCTCTTTATTACCTCCAAACCCTTCAACTTTCCCTTATTTATACTTACACCCCACATGACATATTATGTTTTAGTCCTTATCGGTTTAATACTAATAACTCTCCATATGTGGATTTTCGGACAAAATTGAGCAAATACTCACGCTTTGTTTAATCTTGAGAATCTACTTTTGACCTCAAAGACATTCACCATTAAGACCTTCTACATTTCTGTTCATGTTTCCATAGTTATCCCTAATAATTGAGATATTATATAAAAACTCCTTATGTTTTACCTATAACAACATTTTCCTTCTTGTCTTTTTTTTTTGGGACAAAAAACTCATTGTTTTATATTTCTGTTGACATTAACACCCTTTTGTCTATTTTTTCTGTTAAAATAACGGTTGAACGATCAAAATGTAATTTTACGAATCTTTTTAAAAAGAACTAAAGAAATGAGGGACCAAAATGTAATTTCATCATCTTCTTCCTTAGTAAGTTGTTCTTCGTTTTCTTGTTCAATCCAAATCCGGCCAAGCTTTGACCACTGGAGTTGCCGTCGATGGAGAGCTAGGCGAAAGTCACAGACCAACGCTATTCTTGTTCAATCCAAATTGTCCCCTATTGATGAGGAGTCCAAATATGGGTTAAGTTTTTCCCTATTTCAAAACCTAAAACTACACGGCAATTCAATTTGCAAAATTGTGCAAATTTCACAAGCCGCCACTAGCCTTCATCTTCATCAAGCAACTCATAGTAACCGGAGAATCCCACATCGGAAAAACCGGGCACCATCGGAAAAACTACACCACCATCTGGACCAGAGGCCTTTGTGTGGGAAGCAGCTTCAGTTTTTCAAGCAATCGGACCCGTATCTAGGCCCAGACGCATATTCCTTCAACATCACTTTCTTCTGCCAGTGCTGCTTTCATCATTTTTCGATCAAGATGAACCTTTCAGCTTCCGACGGCCGGAGAGCTTTTAATCCCAGACTAGAATCGGCCACAAAGGCTCGATTTGGTTTGGTTAACTTGTTTGTTTTGTGCTTTCATGTTTCCTGCTTTTCAAACTTTTTGCATTTTGGTGTTGGATCTTATTGATTTTAAGGTTTTGTTGCATTGGTGTTTGAGGGAGGAGAAGATGGGTGTGGAGGAGAGAAAGGATGCAATTTCTGGGTTTCAAAAGCCAGAAATTTCTCAACTGTTTCTTTTTTGTTCTTGAAGAATGCGATTTCTGGGTGTCTTTTTTGCTTTTCCAACTGCTGTGATGATAATGTGAAACTGAGTTGAAGGAAGTGGGTTTGTTAATGGTGGAGGAAGAGAGGGTTACGGTTTGATGATGGAGAAGAATGAGATGAAGCTTTACTTAATTTCGATTTTTAGTAATAATAAGCTTTACGGTTTGAGTGACCTTCGCCTGGCTCTCCATCGACGGCAACTCTGGTGGTCAATGCTTAGTCGGATTTGGATTGAACAAGAACACCAAGAACAGCTTACCAAGGAAGAAGATGATGAACTTACATTTTGGTCCTTCATTTTTTAGTTTTTTTCAAAAGTGTACGTAAAATTATATTTTGATCATTCTACCGTTATTTTAACAGAAAAAATAGACAGAAGGGTATTAATGTCAATGGAAATATAAAGCAAGAATTTTTTTGTCCAAAAAAAAATGACAGGGAGGAAAATATTGTTATAGGTAAAATATGAGGAGTTTTTATATAATATCCCCTAATAATTTGAAAAAATATTGTTTTAGGTTCTTTTTGGTCATTTACACTTTTTATTAGCTCCAAATCCGTGAAATACCTTTCCAAGTCCAAGACAAGGTCACCTAATGTAGTGCATACACAAAATAAAAATTTTAGACGTGACACACTATGTGGCAAAGGGAAACAACTTTGACATGTTACCAATGTTTGGAAAAATCAAAGAAGGATGTTCAAACTCAACAAGCATAATTGGCATATATTGATGATTGGTGGGTGTCAAAACCACCAAAAATAAATTACCTACTCCAAAAGATTTGTATATAGCAGAGAGCAGGGTCGATCCCACAGAGACTGGTCAAGTTTAGTACTAAAGTGCTAGAAAAGATGTAAGGGGGGGTTTTGTTCAATGATTGAAATAAAAATTGAATTAAAACAAAAATTAAAAGTAACAAAAATTAAATCTTACCGAGTTTCCAATCCAAGGGCATGAATTCCATCCAATTGTAATTTGATCATAGGCTAAAAGATTAATTTATTTCACATCCAAGCACCTAGTCGCTAAGTCGGAATCCCGCAAATAGCAATTATTCTCCTAATATGAAGACTCAAACAATCGCTCAAATCAAACTTATCATTATCTCAACTGGGCACAATCGTTCCATATTAATTAATGACAGTATTAAGAACAATGAGAAAGACCAAAACAAAACCAATTAATTCACAAACCTGCAATTTAATCAATTTCGTATTTTTATTTTCCCTAGAGCCTATCATGTAAGCTATGTAATCGGGGCCCTCGATATCCAAACACACGATCCAACTCTTTGCTACTCAACTCAATCATTCATGACAATTACGGATCACAAAATCATGATTAGCGATAGAAAAATAAACATTGATTAATGCATCAATTCAATCAACATAAATAATTCATAGAAATAAGAACAAGAAAATAAAAATTACTTGGATTGAAAAAATTCGGATTTAGTACAAGTCTCACAAAATTACAGCTGGAATTAATTCACCCTTGAACCGAAAAGAAGAACAACAAAAGTTGTATAGGAAGAAAACTTGTGTTGCTCTTAGAAAATTCTGTAGAATTAAGATATCTCTTTCCATACCAAACTAAGATCCTTTATATAGACTAAACAAAGGAAAATTAATCCAAATAAAATACAAGTACATGTCTTTGGTCCACAAGTCTAAAAGATGGAATATTCCCTAAGAAGGTGGTGACAGCTGAAGATCTATATGAATTCCACGTTCTTGGCATCTTTTCCAGCAAGGTAAGGCGTGGTCACGCTTTATAGAACGTGGTCTGTTGTTCAACTTTTCTTTTAGCCAATCTGTCAAGGCTTGGTCACGCCTAACTGAAAATGATCTCCTGCTTCTCTTATCTCTGAACACTCTTGACAAGGCGTGGTCACGCCTTGTTGCAAACGGTCTTCCGCCCAAATTGTCCATCTCTTCCAAAATAACTAGAATTTCACTCGGAAAGCTAAAAACATGCTTTTAAGGTCAATTTCCATCATTGAATCACTTTCAACTCCCTAAATCAAAATAAACATAATATCCACATTTAAACCAATTTATAATAAAAATATAATGAAATTAAGCACAATAAAATGGGATTAATTATGACTTATCAACCATAAATCAGAAAAAATGAAACCATAAAATAGAGCATGAAAAGCTATATTAAAGAACAAACATTTTTCCTTTTTCTTCTTCATTTATTTTTTAGACCATAAACCTCTCTCAAGCTCTCACACATTCATATCATCTACATACAAATATACATATTTAAAGATAAAATAGAATTCTCTAGAATGAAGAAACTAACTCAAATAATTATCACATGTTAATATTTTAAAAATGCAAATATATCATCACACGTGTAACTCCAACACTCTCACTTGATGAGATTTTTGCAAAACCTTCAAAGCTTTTTTATGTTTCAACAGTACATCAAGCATGACAATCGATCCTTTTTCATTTTCTAACATAGCACAATATATTCATTTTCTACAAAACATCGAACATATCAGCATCCCCTTTTTTTAAAAAAAGAAAGAAAAGAAATTTGGTCTTATAAACAAGCTCCTCCCTATGATACAATCTCCATCAACATGAGATAGCTGCTCCTTCATTTTGTCTTCAAAAAGAGAGCATAGCAAATGCTTCAATAAACTGAAACATTTCTCTTGCAAATCATCTTTGCAGCAGTTGCAAGACATGCTCAGGTCCTTCAACCATAATTTTAGTAGTTTTTAGGACATGCTTTGGTCCATCAAACATAGTTTTAACAGTCTGAGGACTTGTTGGTCCCTTCATCAAATTTCAATAGTTTAGACACTTGACTAGGTCTCTTCCATCACATTTCCTTTCAGTTCACGAACATGAATCAATGATTAAGCAAGAGCAATAAACAACCATTTACACTTGATTTGGGGAGCTTAAACATGAGACATAAGAAACAAAGAGAACCAAAAATTTTTCAAGAAAACTGAAAAACAGGGCTTGGAGGAACAAACCATAACACGAACATTTAAAAAAAAAATGCAACTATTGTTGGTTTTAGTTTGGAACATAAAAAACATAGAATCATAGAAACATAAACCACCGTTAGTTTGTAGTTTGAAACATGGGACCATCACATCCATGTTAGATATTTGATTACCATAAGTGAAAGCCTTACATAAATGGCGTTCAAATAGAACCCACAAGCCATAAGACCATGTTGGTTTTTGGAGAGCTTGGAGAGAGAACGTTTACTTTAAATAGAAAAGTAAACTAGAAAAAATGAAACCATAAAACAGAGCATGAAAAACTCTACTAAAGAACAAATATTTTCTTCTTTTTCTTATTATATTTTTTTTAGATCATAAACCTTTCTCTAAAGCTCTCACACATACATATCATCTACACACAAATACACATATTTAAAGATAAAATAGAAATCTCTAGAGTGAAGAACACAGACTCACATAACTATCACATATTAATATTTTAAAAATGCAAAAATATCATCACACGTGTAACTCCAACATAATTTTTGTACATACAGCAATGTTTCTTGCAGCAAGATGTTTATGCGGGACTCCATTTGTTATTGCATTTCTGATCTACAAATGGCGAAGAAGACATTTGTCAGGATACAACTCTATTGAAGAATTCCTGCAGACCAACAATAACCTAATGCCAATCAGATATGCTTACTCAGACATTAAGAAGATGACCAAATGTTTCAAAGAAAAACTGGGAGAGGGAGGCTTCGGCTCTATGTATAAGGGAAAGCTTCGCAGCGGCCAATTTGCAGCCGTAAAAATGATGTTGAGCAAATCCAAAGCCAATGGGCAGGATTTTATCAATGAAGTTGCTACTATTGGCAGAATTCACCATGCTAATGTGGTAAAGTTGATTGGCTTTTGTGTTGAAGGATCAAAGCATGCACTTGTATATGACTTCATGCCTAATGGATCTCTTGATAATTATTTGTTTTCTAGACAAGGATATGTCCTTTTGTGTTAGGGAAAACTGTATCAGGTCTCCTGTGGAGTGGCTCGAGGCATTGAGTATCTACATCGAGGTTGTGATATGCAAATTCTTCATTTTGACATCAAGCCTCATAACATCCTTCTTAATGAAAATTTTAACCCCAAAATTTCAGACTTTGGACTCACTAAACTATATCCGACGAAAGGTACCATTGCATCTCTTACAGCAGCTAGAGGAATAATAGGGTACATGGCTCCAGAATTATTTTACAAAAACATTGGCCGTGTCTCTTACAAGGCTGATGTGTACAGTTTTGGAATGTTATTGTTGGAAATGACAGGAAGAAGAAAGAACTTGAATCCAGTGGCAGAGAATTTAAGTGAAATTTACTATCCGTTCTGGGTTTATGACCGATTGTCAAATGAAGAGTTAGAAATAGAACGTGTAACAGAAGAGGAGAATAAAGTAGTGAGGAAAATTATTATAACCGGTTTATGGTGCATACAGATGAAACCTTCTGATCGTCCTTCCATGAACAAAGTTCTAGAGATGCTTGAAGGAGATTTGGAAACTCTAAAATTGCCTCATAGGCCAGTTTTATATCCAGCAGAATCACTAGTCAAAGATAAAGAAGAATCATCATCATTACCGGATGATTCTGAAGAACAAAGCAGTTATTGAAGGTTTTGAATCTTTATCATTTTAATTTGCTAATGATGACGTTTGTAATTGTTTGTAATGAGGGTATTAATTAATTAAAATAACTGTTTTATTGACCAGATTTTATGAATGCAAAAGGTCATTATATTTATGTTAATTGAAATGGAAATGAATAGTCTTTACAGATGCACTAATACGTATAGCAAGAGCTAAGAGAAGACCAAAATATATGAATAAAAATTCTGAATTACAGAATCTAGTGGACCTTTTCTATATACATGTATAATATTTATTAAATGATGATGAATACATCATCCAATGGAATTAAAAACAGTAATTTGGACTCTCTCATGAAGTTTTGAATTCAAACCCAACATATTCAAGAACAAAAAGAGAAAATTTTGAAATTAAAAGAGTTTAATTGTTCTTGGAAAAAAAAAGAAAAAACACAATGCTGAGAAAAAGTTACCTATTCTTTCTTTTCCTTCTACTCGTACATGGGATTTTCCTGCTACTCCTAATTGTTCATTTGCTGGTAATTCTACTCGCACTCGTACAGCCAATGATCCATAATTATGCTGCTGCTTGTGCTCCTTCTTCATGTGGCAATATCTCTAACTTTAGCTACCCTTTCAGGCTAGAAACTGACCCGAGCAAATGTGGAGACCATAGATATAGCTTGTTTTGTGAAAATAATGTTACAGTGTTGAATGTATAGGAAGGAAGATACGATGTGCAGGCAATCAACTACAATAATTTCACTATCTCACTAGTTGATACTGGTCTGGATAAACATGATTACTCATCGATTCCAAAGTTTTTCTTACCTGCATATGCTAATATACATCCATATGCCAGAGACAAATAGGCATTGAAAGTGTTGAAAATATCTCCCTGGTTATCGCAGCTAATCTTTTTCATCAAGTGCCTAAACCCAGTATTATCTCCTCTTTATGGGGATAATGATGCTTCTTATTGCATTAGTAGCCATGTCTATGGCACGTCTAGATCATCTGGATCGCCTTTGAAGATGCAATTTTCTTATCTGAACATAAGCCAGTTCAGTTTGTCTGCTTTGATGAACTCATGCAGCATAGAGACAGTGTCTATACTTCCTTGTTAGGATTGGAAAACTCTTCTATTAATAACACAAAATAGAATTACAGGAGGAGACGAGCTCACTCAACTACAAAAAGCCAATCCTCTCAAACTCACATATTTTCTCTCTACAAAAACTCTATTACTCCTCGCTTCTTTGATCACTTAATTTTGTGTGATGTGAACAATAAAGAAATGCCCTCTATTTATAAGGCAGAAAAGGAATCTAAATGGGATATTTTAACATAGTGGATTAGTTGGTAGTATTAGTATATTAATTGGTAGTCATGGTGGATGAGTTGGAAGCAATGGTGGATCATGATGGATTGTTGGAGAGGTGGGGTTGGAGAATATGCTTCCAACCATGAAGAGCTGGAATACCCAACA
>CATIWJ010110383.1:0-16028 GCA_949640765.1 Croton laevigatus
TGCATAAAAAATAATAGTAAAAGAAACATAAAGTTATTAGTATCATAGAAAGAATTTAGAACCTCATACAAATAGAAATACATAAAAAAACTAGAGAAGTCATAAATTATAAGTCAATAATGTCAATTAAGGCAGCAATGATTGGACCTACGGGTCGAAATATCAGTTGGCATACAGTGTACAACATCGAAAGCATGAGCACATGAAACATACATTGCATACAAATATGTTGTAGACAGTACAAATAAAAAGGGGAAGGAAAATAAAAGAAAATAAAATAAGGTATATAGATGACTCACCTTGGTAACACAGATGGAATTAAAGATTGAGATAAAGGCATCCAATGCAGTGAATCAGTAAGTGAATACGTTAAATCGGTGAGCACCGAGACGCTCATTGCACATGTCGAATAATGTTCAGTATAATCGACCTCAACTCACCCAATGCTATGTGTAGCTTCGGTTATGACATATGCTTGAGCCCGGCCCATTTAATGACAGGCCCTAGCTCACCAGTGCTAGCTTCGGCTACAACATATGCTCAAGCTCGGCCCATTTGATGACAGGCCCTAGCTCACCCAGTGCTATGTGTAGCTTCGGCTACGACATATGCTTAAGCTTGGCCCATTTGATGACAGTTATGTGCAGCTTCGGCTATGATGTATGCTTGAGTCCAGCCTACATGATGCTAATGCCAGTCTAACTAATTACAATGATATATCCATTCATTAATTTAGTGGCCTTATCCCACTTTGAGTCTATTGATATTACCTTGGTGAGTATTATAAGAAAAGTAAGTTAGAAATATATAGATTAAATTGGGAAATATAAGTGATGACATCGCCCTCATAGAGGTCAGCACTTAGCGAACCACAAGGTCAGGAAGCTTTATGTGGGATAGACTAAAGCCCGAGATCAACATCATCTTAGCATGGATTAGACAATCGGGGACCTATAAGGTCAGCATAAGGTACTCGACATCAGAAGTGTTTAGGTCGATGTCCATAGGCCATTCAGGGATCGTCCTCAGGTCAACTCGAGCCATACTCCCAGCAATCATTGCTTATAGTTTGAGTAGCCAGACATGTAACCTGTACTCTAACAGGTATAGGCTACAAATTATGCATTACTATCATCATTACGGTGAGTTGACATTTACAGTCATCATTATGGCGAGTTAGCGTGTAAGCAACCATTAAAAAGTCCAATATAAATACCACAACGATTTACTATTCATGAGTAATCTTTCTCAATCTTTCTACTCTCTAATTTCCTTTCTGATTATTGGACGATCCCACATCTGACTTAAGCATCGGAGTGTTTGCTAAGGCAACACCCTAGCTCTTTCTCTTAGTTTCAGGATCGTCCCTTAGAGGCAACCACTTAGCCATTCCAAGGTAAACCATAGCTCAAGTTAGTCTCCCATTTTAGCCTCGGAGCCATCATTTGGTGCAGTGAGCGTGGAATACACCTTCAGTGATTCAGTTATTTTCTCCAAAAAGTTTGCAATTTGACATTGATTGAAAATGAGAGACCTTGATTTGAATTTGGGTTTGAATCTATTCCTCGAAGAGCCAGGGATGAATTTTAATGAAGCTCCTGCAAATTAGGGCAGGGGTTTATTTCAGGAGAATGTTAGGCCTAGCCATGGCGCAGTAAGAGTGCAAAGAGGAGATGCTGGCCAAAATCTTCCTGATTTTAACAATCCTACAACAATGCAAACACTCTATGGAGGCTATTTGGACCTCAACAGGCAGATGGCGGATTTGAGGAATCAACTTCACCATGTTTCACAAGCATAAGACCCTTCTGCAGTCAATGTGGTGCCCACCACTCCTATTATCCACAAGAACACTGGTGTTAGTGGGGTAGATGTAATTACATCGAGCTTGAGTGCCCATAGTGGAGGAAAAAGCGTTGTGCATGTAGAAGATGAAGGCGAGAACTCTGATAATGAGAAAGCTCAGCTTGCTGATGATAAAATTGAAGCACAGGTGAAGAACATACTGAAGACGATAGGAATCAAGGGAAAAATGTTCAATTTTAACCAGACTACATAGTCTCCCTTGGAGAGCAACATCGTTGCTTGAGACTTTCCCCCTAAATTCAAAATTTTGAGTAGTTTGGACAATTATGATGGCACTTTATGTCCAAAAAGTCATGTCAACAAATTCAAAACAGCCATCAATACACAAACATACCAGGACTATGTTCTATGTCGGCTTTTCCCTACAACGTTGAAGGGCATCACCCAAGATTGGTACCAAGGCTTGAAGCCGAACACCATCAGCTCCTTTCAATAGATGTCAGAGTTATTCTTAACCAAATTTGTTACAAAGATAGCTCAGAAGAAGATTTCTACGGATTTGCTGGTGATAAGGCAGAGGAACAGGGAAAGTTTATGCAAGTTCATTGATAGGTTTAACCAAGCGGTGCATTTGGTAGACAACCTACAGTACCAAACGGCTTTCCTTGCTCTAATGGAGGGAACTTCCAATGTGGCCCTAAAATCTCAACTATTGAAGGAGCAACCCACCTCCCTCCAAAAAGTGATGCAGATTGCACAGACTAAGATCAGGTTGGAGGAGGGTCTACAGAGCATAGAAGATAAGAGCAGACATGAAGATCACTCTAAAAGAGATGATGAAGGCAGCCGAGATACTGGTGAGGGTCATGGCTCTGGAAAGAAGTCTGGAGGACCAGGCAAGTGGAAGTATGAGTGTGATCGTAATTCTAACTTCACTCCTCTGTGCACTTCCAGGAGAGAGGTGCTGATGTGGATAAATAAGAGAGGGGAGGATGTCAAATGGCCCCCCAAGATGAGCACTACTACCAAGGCCAAAAGAAACAACAATAAATACTGTGAATTCCACCAGGATAATGGTCATGACATAGGGGACTGCTGGCATTTGAAGGAGGAAATAGAGTGACAAATCCGGAGAGGAGTACCTGGAATTGATCGCCATATTCGGGGGTCTAGAGACAGTTCCTCTAGAAATGAAGATGATAGAAGGGATAATAGAAGAGATGAACGTAGAGATAAACGTAGAGATGATAGAAGGGAAGATCGCCCCATGCAGAGGGAAAGACAGATCGCATGAGAGATCAATGACATTCATAGGGGCAGTTATGGCGTAGAAAGTTCAACTAAGAGGAAGAGGGCAGTTAGAGAGGTGCTATCAAATGCTCAGAAAAGGCAAGATCCCCCACAGCCCACTTCCCACCCCTCTATATGGTGTGATATAACATTCACCAAGGAAGATGCGAAGCATGTGATGCATCCCTATAATAATGTTTTGGTAATTCAGGGGATTGTCCACAATTACAGAGTTTGGCGGATTTTAGTAGATGATGGGAGCTCCATTAATCTACTGACTATAGACGCATATAGAAAAATGAACTTGGATCTAAAGAGCATGAAGCCAGTGAGAACCCCTTTGGTAGGTATTGGAGATCAGACAGTTAAGTTGGAAGGGTCAGTTGAGATCCATGTTGAGTTGGGTGATGATGACATCATTAGAGATGTCAAAGAAGAGTTTATGATGGCTAACATCCCATTCGCCTATAATATTCTTTTGGGCCGACCCTACCTCTACCAGACAGGGGCCATCCCCAGTATCTACCATATGTGTTTGAAGATACCTACCTTGAGGGGAGTGGCCATAGCTCGTGGAAGTCAAGAGCTGGCACGGTAAGCTTATTTCAACACCTTGAAAGGTGTATTTCAAGCAGCACATATAGATATTTAAGAAGCGTCTCTTCGACCTCTTACAACTAAGCCTAAGGGTGAAACAGAGAAAATTAAGCTTGCCGAAGGAGATATGACCATTGGTTCTGACATAGACCCGACAGTGAAAAAGGAAGTAGTAGAAACCCTCTGGGATAGTGAGACAGCTTTTGCATGGAAGACCTCTGATCTAGTAGGGGTAGACGCCAAGGTCATTATTCATGAATTGAACATTGATCCCTCTGTTAAGCCCATTGCTCAGAGAAAACACAAGCATTCCCCAAAAAAGAAGATTGCCATTACGGAAGAAGTTTATAAATTACTTGATGCTGGGGTCATCCGGGAAGTCCAATACCTCGAGTGGCTTGCAAATGTGGTGCTGGTGAAAAAACCCAACGGGTGTTACCACATGTGTGTAGATTTCACAGATCTCAACAAGGCATGTCCAAAGGACCCCTACCCTTTGCCCAGTATTGATCAATTAGTGGATTCAACAGTAGGGTTCGCCTTATATTCTTTCTTGGATGCTAAGGCAGGCTACCATCAGATCTTTATGTTCAGATGGGATGAAAAGAAAATAGCCTTTGTCACTGATCAAGGGACCTACTGTTATAAAATGATGCCATTAAGGATGAAGAATGTGGGGGCTATTTATCAGAGAATGGTCAATACCATGTTTAAAGATCACATAGGCAAGATAGTTGAAGTTTATGTTGATGACATGATCATTAAGAGTGCGAAGGCAGAAGACCATGCAAAAGACATAGCCACAGTGTTAAGAGTCCTCTAGTCTTTTAAGCTAAAATTGAACCTAGAGAAATGTGTGTTTGGGGTCCCAGTAGGAAAATTTTTGGGATACATAGTCTCGCAAAGAGGAATAGAGGCCAATCCTGAGAAGATAAAGGTAGTTCTAGACATGAAGCCTCCATCATCCTTAAAAGAGGCTTCGTCGACGCTGGATCGAAGGGCCAATAAGAGCACTTGCGAGGCGCAACCACCAGAGTCCTTATCTAACGGAGCTCGATCTGGTTTGGGATTGAGGCTGAGTGAACAAGAACAGGCGGCGGCAAGGGTTGCTAAAGGAAGAAGACACGAAAAATTTCAAACTAGTCCTCCATCTTATTCTGTTCCCTCCATTAGTGCTTCAACTTTATTGTGTTATAGAATAGCCCCTTAAACATTAGTTGTTTTACAAACAAGCCCTTCTAGCAGAATTAATTTTTAAAAATTAATTTAATTGCCACTTAAACACTCTTATTCAAATAATTTGTTTGTTTGAATATCAAATTTAATTAAATTATGTTTTAATTAAATAATTTTAAGCGTTATTAATATTTGAGTACTATTAAAGTTTATGTCTAAATTATATTTTAAAACTAAAATTCTAATGCGTATAGAATTATGAATTAATCTGTTTAATTCAAGCTAAAATTATGTTATAAACTTAATTTCTCTATGAGATAGGAAATAAATTAAATAAGTTTAATTTATCGTTAATTCTAATTAGTTTGGAATTAATAAATTCAATTTTAATTTGTTTGGAATTGATCGATCAAGTTTTATTAAAATAATTTTATCAAAGTTTTAAAATAAAATTTAGAACATTATTCTACTATGTATAAAAATTGAATAAATTTGTTTTATTCATTGCTAATTTTTTTTGGTGAATTGAAATGTGTCTTTTCAAATGTTTGACTCTTGATTAATTATTACTTTGTGTAATAATTTATTCTATAAATGTGTTATAGAGTTAAAATTGAAGCATGGTGGCTTTAATTTTAAATTCTTGAATATTACTTCGTGTGACATTGATTCATTTTTTATGAACATGTCATAGAAAATGACAAGGATTATCAGGACTTCTCACCTAGCTCGTACTCAAAGAGAAAGACAAAGAGTTGTCTTAGCTTAGTCCAAAAGTTTGAAAACTAGTAAAAGGGATATAGATAAGATCGCAACCCACATTCTTGGAAATGAGGTGTCAAAAGAGAAGGAAATAAGAGATTTCTCTTCTAGGTGTTGTGCCACTCTTTTCAAGATAAGAGTGTAGAGGACATTATGGATCAATCTTGGATTGGATTATATGGGAGTCATATGGGCACCATGGTGTCTATAGGACTCAAGACCCTAGCAACTTCATGGTCCTTAGGAGTGGGCGAGTATTGATTTGTTATATGCAAGGGGATGAAATAGATTTTATCTCTATAGACTTAATGAACAAAGTTCTCAAGTCTATCCCAATCACTTTTTTTTGTGATTTAAGGACTCTTAGAGGAATAATGATTCTTCTATTAATGATTTTATTCGAATAAATTTCTATTATGTATATAAATAGAATAAATTTGTTTTATTCATATTTTTTTAAGTTTGGGAGAACATCAAAAATAAAATTTTATTTGTTAAAATTTTAATTTATAGCACATAAATCCAATAACAAATTTATGATATGATTCATTTTTTGTGAATATAATTTTTATATTTCTTTGGAAATATAAATATATCTGGATGCATGAAATAATTGATTTCTTTTGAATGATTTTGTTTTCAATTTGTTTAAATACAATGCATGTTGAATATTTATATATGTTTATTGTGTGTGAATATAAGTAGAAACCAACAGTTTTTAAGTTATAGTTATGAGAACTTAAACATTTTAAGTTATGTGAACTTAGAGCATCCAATAACTTGTCTTACTATGTCTAACTATTTTAATAAGTTTAACCAATCATTAGTTCTTAGAGGGTAATTGAGAACCTAGTGAACTTTTCGAATCTAGGTCTAGTGGGAGGTTTTATGAGTTAAAATATGTTAGTACATAGTAATAGAAAATATATTGCTTTAGAAAGCTCAGTTGTGCAAATCTTACTTTAATAGATCAATAGGATCTACTATGTCTTACACTAAATATGTTGTTGTTAAGCTTAACAAAGATCTTTGGTTGACCAGGACAATTATAAGATTTGGGCAATAAAGATTCAATATGTGATTGAGGACCAAGAGGTCCTTAAAGTATTGAATCACGTCATGCCCGAGCCTAAAGAAGGCGTAACTGTCCAGCATAGGCAGGACAAAGATGCTTACCTAACATGAAAGAAGAAAAATTCTTCTGCTCGTATCATCATGCTTAGTGCTGTGGATGATGATATTGCAAAGCAATTTCAAAAGTGTGAGAATGCAATGGATCTATGAAAACAGTTGCAAGAGAGTTTTGGAGATATGTCTCTAACTAAACTCCGTTCTCTAACTATCAAATTTCACACTTATAAGAAGTGTCCTGATCAAAACATAAAAAGGCATTAAGAGAAATACAAAACATGATTAGTGAGCTTAATGATGCTGGTCACGAGCTTACAGAAGAGCAGAAAATTCAGGCTGTCATCCGCTCCTTACCCAACAGTTGGGAGCATATAAGAATGCACCTAACCCATGAAAAGTCCATCAAGACTTTTTTCGACGCTGTACGCCACTTGAAACTAAAGTAAGATCGATTAGCATCGATCAGAGTCAATTCACAAGTGCACATGGCACGAACTGACAAGTCGCTTGGAATGAGTTTCAATAATACGAAGCATAAGACCAAGGGCAAGGGTAAGGCCAATGAGCCCAAAAAGCAAAAGACAAACCAAAATAAGGGTCCAAGATCAAAGAAAAAGAGAAAGGTAAATGTGATGCAGGTGAAGCGCTATAATTGCCAACAACAGGGGCATTATGCAAAAGATTACATTGCTACTAAGAAGGTACATTCAATTATCTCCTATGTGAGTGAGATTTGTGTATCTACCTCTATTTTCTTAATTGAATTTGATCCTTTATGGGTCATTGATTCAGGTGCGATTGACCATATAGCAAAAGACCGTAAATCTTTTGTGGAATTTTAGCGAATTCAAGAAAAAAGGATCAAAGGTGGATCCATTTGGAAACAGTGCATAAGTGCCTATTAAGGGTAGAACATGTAAATTAGTTTTGCATGAAGGTTGTACTCTATACCTACATGATGTAATTCATGCTCTGAATATTCGCAGAAAATTTATTCTTTGTTTGGTTTTAATGAAACTAGATTTTAATTTGTTTTTCAAGGATGATAGTGTTTGTCTATGTTTGGGTACAATGGTTTATAGTTTTAGTTTTGTACTGAACGTTTTTATTGTTATGAATGTTGAACAAGTCAATTTACATAACAATATTAGTTTTTCTTTTATTGAATCTTCACATTGTGATATGAACAATTTATGGCATGCACATTTAAATCACATTGGCCAAGAGCGAATGAGTCATCTTGCGAAACAAGGCCTATTTGGTGACTTACAAAAGGTTGAGTTACCAATATGCAAGCATTGCCTAAAAGGGAAACTAACTAGGAAACCATTTGGTAAAGCAACTAGGGCCGAAGTTCATTTGCATTTAATTCATTTTGATGTATGTGGACCAATGAATGTTAGGGCTAGGTATGGGGCTCACTATTTCGTCACCTTCATAGATGACTATACTATATATGGTCATATCTATTTGATGTCTCACAAATCTGAAGCCTTAGGATGCTTCTAAAGGTTTATGAACCTCGTAGAGAATCAATTAGATAGAAGTATTAAAGCTTTGATAATTGACCATGGTCCGAAATATCTATGTGATAAATTCAAAGTTTTATGTGATGAAAAAGGAATAGAACATCAGTTGTCCATTCCAATAACCCCACAACAAAATGGTGTTGCCGAACGGAAAAATAGATGCACTGCTTACAGCCACATATGTCTTGAATCGTGTGTCCTCTAAATCTGTTACACTTACTCCATCTGAGTTATAGACAGGGCAAAAGCCTGATCTAAGCCATTTTCACCCATGGGGTGCTCTACCTATGTTCATGATACCTTAAGTAAATTTGAAAAAATTAGGCCCACGAGGTAAATAGTGTCTATGTGAGATACCCTGACGTATCAAAGGATACGTCTTAGTAGGTGAGTAAGAAAATGGTTATGTAATTGAGATAGAATCATGAGATATGACATTCATTGAAGATCAATTTCCAAAGCTAGAAAACGTAGGTCAAGATTTTTTACTTTATGAAACTATAGATTTAGATAGGGCTGCACAAATTAAACCGAAATTCAGTTTCCAAACCAGAACTGAACCGAATTTTCGGTTAACTAAAAATTCGGTTCGGTTATCGGTTTGATGAAAGGAGTAACTGAATTTTTCGGTTCGAAATTCGGTTTGGCAAGTTTTAGAATCGAACCGAACCGAAACCATACGAGTCGATTTGCATATGAACCAATTACATAATCTAACCCTAAAAAATCAGATATATAACTTAACCCAAACCGAATTTTTTGTTTAATTAAAAACATGTTGGAAATTCGATTTTTAACCGAAACCGAACCGAATTATGATTCGGTTCGCATTCGGTTTTCTCTTACATAATTCGATTTTCAGTTTTTGTAAAAAATTTTGGTTTATGGTTCAGTTCATTGGTTTCGGTTCCATTCAGTGAACCGAACCAAACCAAATTTGTGCAGCCCTAGATTTGGACACTCATGGATCACTCCATTCGAGTGGGAGAAATCTTAAGTCTGAAGATTGTGATCTTCAGGCGAATGTTCCTGATCATGAGTTTGATGGGAAAAATCAGTTAAGTGAAAATTTGAATTTAGAACCTAATTCTAGTGGGAGTTTAAATCCAAATGGATATGGAACCTAATTCCAGCGAGAGTTTAAATCCAAATCCAAGCATCTTAGATCTAAGTGAATTTGTTCATGAAGATCAACAGTTGCGGAGATCTAAAAGGAAAAGGATTTTGCCTTCATATTATCGCAAGGATGATGAGAATGCTAGCCATGCCTTTTGAGTTGACCTACTAGATGATGATGAGCCCAACAATGTGTCCAAAGCTCTATCATGTCCAGCTAAGAATAAATGGATTAAAGCAATAAAAGATAAGTTGGCATCAATGGAGTCTAATAAAGTTTGGACTCTAACTAATTTTCCAAAAGGACGCAAAGCGATAGGGAATGAATGGGTTCTAAAAAAAATAAAGCGAAAAGCAGATGGTAGTATTGAAAGATACAAGGCTTGCTTAGTTGTTAAAGGGTACACTCAACAAGAAGGGATTGATTATGTATAGACATTTTCTCCTATTGTTAGAGTTACATCTATTAGATTTAGTCTAGCTGTAGTAGCAAGTTTAGATCTAGAGTTACATCAAATGGATGTAAAGACTACATTTCTCAATGGAGAATTAAATAAAGAAATCTATATGGAACAGCCTATAGGTTTCGAACTTCAAGTTAGCGAACATAAGGTTTGCAAACTATTAAAGTTGATATATGGACTAAAGCAGTCGTCCAAACAATGGTATAATCGTTTTCACAACGCAGTTGAGTCATATAGATTCTCTGCAGTGGACGAGGACCGTTGTGTTTATTGCAAAATGTCTAGAACTAAATTTGTAATAATGGCATTATATGTTGATGACATTTTATTGGCTAGTAATGACGTGTCATATCTAATGGATATCAAAAATTGGTTATCGTCCAATTTTGAGATGAAAGACATGGGTGATGTGGCATATATTCATGGAATTAAGATTTCAAGAAATTGTGAAAAGAGAATGTTGTCATTTTCACAAGAAACGTACATAGAAAAAGTTCTAAAGCGTTTTAATATGCATACGGCAAAACCTATGGATACCCTACTTGCAAAGGAGAAGTCCTTAGCAAGAAAATATGTCCAAAGAGTCAAGAGGACTTTGAGGACATGAGAACCATTTCTTATGCTAGTACGGTTGGGAGTCTAATGTATGTTATGTTGTGTACGAGACTAGATATCTACTATGCTATTGTGTTAGTAAGCAGATTTCAATCCAACCCAAGTAAAGCATATTAAAGAGTAGTGAAGAGGATATTGACAATCATGAGTGATAGTCAATCATCGATTGCTTACGCCAAGGATTTCAAGTTCCATGGTAAAGCTAAGTGTATTGATACTAAGTATCAATTAGTGAAAGATTTGGTTGCACAAGGAGAAGTGAACATAAAATACATCCTTAAGCAAAATATAATCCCCTTACCAAGACCGTTTCTAGAGATTTGTTTCAAAAACATGTCAGGTCTTTTAGTTTGCGTAGACTTTGATGATGTATTTAAAGTTTTCATGTATAAGTAACATGAATTAATGTTTTTATTTTTGAATAAATACATTTAAGTTCACCGAGCAATATATATGTGTTAGTTAAATGTATGAGACATTTACTTTATAAATGTATGAGACGTTTATATTTTGAATGTATGTGACATTTAAAGTTATAGATGCATGTGGTATTTATGTTGGAAGTCATGTTAGACAGGAAGCCACCTACTCACATGGGTGCTGCCTTAACTTTATTTTGGTATGTCCAATAAAGTTAAGATGAGGCAATGTCTTAAATAATTGAGAGCTTATTTATTTTGTGATGCCGTCTTACTGTGAGCAAGATAAAATCTTACTATTGAGCGAGTAAGTAAAGAAATTTGTGAATTTCTTTTGGGGATTAGTCCTGTCTTCAAAGTCAGTATTGATCTTGAAAAGGTTGAGATCGAATTGTATGGTGTAAGAGAGACGCACAATATAGTGTAAGTAACATACACCTTCTTCAAATAGAAGAAAGAAGACACCATAACATATGTATCATACCATATGTGCTTTAAAACGGCCTAGAGATGGGAAAATTATGAACTGAAGGTTCTGTAATCTCGAATTTTCCCTATTGTAAGACTCTATTCAATGACATGTGGTTTTGGAAATTTACCCTTATGACCTGGGGCATATTTCTGGAGTATGACTTAACTCTATGGTTTTAGCGAAAATTACTATGGTCATGAGTGATGCGGCCTAAAGGGTTTTTGTCTGGATCAGAAAGTCAAGTCATTACAAAGGAAATGATGTATGAGGGCAAGATTGTTATTTACTGCATTCATATTTTCATTTGTTTAGCTGATCAGCCTATTGTATATGAGTTTATGATAGTGAATGAATGAAATAATGCTAGAGATTAATTGTGAGTAGCAATGAATGCATAGAAACATTCTGGGGTAAGGCATACGTTCTAGATAATGGAGGAACCTTCAACGGATTATCGAGACGTCGTATGTCCCTAACAGGTATATGACATTTGAGCTCTCGAGGTATGCTGGCCCACATTTGCTTGTATGATTTTGAGATTGGATATGACAGATGAGAGGTCAGTCATGTGCGAGTGGGAGATGTTAGATTTAATTAAATAAATGAGTATTATTTAAATAATTATCCGCCCATGACTTATGGATCATGGGTGGACCCTAATGTGATGGGTCGTTAGGTTAATGGGTAACCCAAATAACCCATCACATATATAAGCATCCCTAATACAGAATTAATAGAAAACTTCTTCCAATCTCTTCTTCTTAGTTCTTAGATTGTGAAATCGATCACTAGGGCTATATGCTCTATTGACGGCGTAGCTACCGATCCATCGCTTCCGCACGTGGGATAGTTTATCGATCTGAGGTATTTATTACTATTCCTAAATTGATTTCATTTATATATTTGTTATATTAAATGCTTCATATCCAAATTCCCTTTTGCACGTATATTAAGGAAAAACATACTTTCTCCACTTTTATTCCAAAATACTTTTATTCTACCCTTATTCTTCTAATAATTACAGTACAATATAAAATTACTCCACCAAAAAATATGATTTGATAACACCCACTGTAACACCCTAATTTTTAAATATTGATTTTCAATTTTTAAGTATTGATTTTTAAATTTTTAAATATTGATTTTTAATGTTTAAATATTGATATTTGATATAAAAGGGATTAAATTGAAAATAAGTTTTATTTTAAGGGGTATTTTAGAAATTTATACTTATGGGTATTTTTGTAAATAATAAAATAGTATGAGGGCATTATAGTCTAATTTATTTTAAGTAATTTGTTTAAATAGTTAGGGGCAATTAGGTATTTTTAGTCAATAAATATTTTAAATAAATATATTATTATTATTATTATTATTATTATTAATAAATAATAATAATAATAATAAAATAATACCGAATTTTGAATTCAGTCTTCTCTTCTTCATCGGCATCTTCCTCTTCTTCACTACTTCCTCGCGTCTTTACTAGCAGAACGCAGCAGCACCAGCAGCGCCGCTGTTGCTACCAGCCACACCGAACGTCGGCCATCGCCGCCGTCTCCCTAGCCACCTCCGTTATTCCTTCCTCTCCGCTCGAAAATCGCAGAAATACAGTAAAGAGAGACGCGCTCGAGGAGAGAGAAATTGGACTGCAGATGCTGATTTCTACGAGCTCCGGCCACATCCGACGAAGGCAAGCACAGATTTGGACTCCTCATGGTACCGGCTTTCTTTTGGTATAAGTATTGTTGCCTGAAAATGCATATTCTGGCGAGGCGTTACTGTTCACCGAACCTTTAGCAGCAAATTTCGGCGACTTAAGGCGGTTGGACGGTAACTTGGAAGACTGATTTGGAATGTCCACGACATGATCTTTCCATTGGTGTAGAGTTTCTACCCGATCTACAGCCGGAACAAAGTCAAGTTCAAATGGTAGTCAATCGGATTCTTCAATATTTCGAGCCTTTTCGGCCGGTTTTTAGCTCCAATATAGGTAAGAATAGACTCCTCTCTTCCTTGTCTATCGATTGATGTTGAGTTTATGAAATTTGGCTGCGTTTTGGTGAATTCTGGAGAAGAACCGGACTGTTTGCTTAGATACTGGCGATTGGATGTTTTATCTGCTGAAAATGCTTGTATTTTTGGATTCCTTGTAGTGAAACGAAGCTAACGGTGTATTCGGATTTAAAATCTGATAAGTTTTACAAAATTTCGACGATTTTCCGGTGATCGAACGGTGGCCGGAATATTCCCTCAGGCGGCCGGAATATTCCGTCCGGCGAAAATTTCGACAGAAGCTATACTGCATCGTTTCGATGAGTTGAGCCCAAATTTGGACTCCATTTTTTAATCCGAGGACCTGAACACATTAAAAATGTAAAGTTCGTAAACTTGATAAATAGAATTTTAATTATTTAAGTAATAATTTAAATAGAATTTAATTGGAAATTAATTTGGGTAAATATAATTAATATGTATAATGGTAACGGATAATAATTAAATTCAAAAATTGATTCAAGAAATAATTACGAATTAGTTAATTAGACTTAGTGTTGGTTACTATCGCGATAAAATTTATATCGGCTTAAAAATAAGAATTAATTAAATAATGAATAGAATTAATTAAGGATTATAAAGAAATATAATGGAAATAAATAAAAAGGAACATAATATATATATATAGTTGGTTAACTGAAGTATTTGATTATGGAATTATCTTATTTTGATTAGAGAATAGATAAAGGACAGTCCGAGTGAAAAATAAGGAGTAGGAACTGGAACGCAAGGAGACCGAGGTTTGATACTTTAACTATGAACAGTTTTAAATTTCATGCATGATTTTAAATGTTGTGCCTTATTAAATTTGCTGATGAGTTGATTTGAGATTGATGATTTATGATATTTGTAATATTTATATTTTAATTATTAAGTGAAAAATTGGAAAAGGTGATAATTGGGAATTTTGTTTAAGTGTTATATATAATTAAAATGATTAAATTGAGTTTTTATTAAATACTCGGAATCCATTCATGTGGAATTCGATTCGAATAATAAATGAATAAAATCAAATAAGTTTATAAATATTTATAATATGTTGATAAAAAAAATTATTAAGCTTCTTTGGAATAAAATACGAGTTTAACTTATTCAAAATTATAAAAAAAATTATTATATGTATATTTTTACTATATCTAATTAAGTAACATGTTTTTACAAATATAATAATATTCTTAAAATATAAATTTTAATTACATTATTAGTTATTTAATTTACAAGTTGATATTTATTAGATAACTATTTAAATTAATTTTGAAATATTAAGAAAGTATTATTTTTAAGTGAATATATTATTATTATTTTTATACAAGTATTTAGGAAATAAATAAATATATATATATACATGATCTTAAACTAAGGTTTATTATTTTATAGTACAAGGCATTTGAACAAAAGATTTATCTTCGAATAGATTAGCTAAGTTAAATCTTAATACTGATATTTTATTAAAGTAAATACATATTTAATATAGTTAATTTTATTAAAGTAAATATGAGTAAATAAAGATATATACAAGTATATAAACTGGGCCAAAACCATTACTGGGCCCTCTAAGTATGCAATTTTTTTACTTTAAACCCCTCGGCGAACTAATAACAGTTCCAAGCCCCTAAACTATGTACGTGTATTACACGAAAACTCTTTTTAACAGCGTTGAAATCGCGTGTAATATACACAAACGGAGATCGCGTGAGAGTATAAGTGGCCGTCCACAAATGTCAAAACGTCACTGTTTTGAAATGTATCTAAAAGTGCACCAGAAACTTACTCCAACTTTTGCCTCCCTTTGGCTTCACCATATCCATCTTCATCTTCTTCTTGGAAATCGAAAGTCTATAAAAAAGAAAAAGAAAATGAGAGGAAGATTATCGAGAGATGGGAGAATCGAGGTCTGGAAAGGGAGGTAGAGCTCGAGGAAGGCTGTCGCTGGAGGGTTCACGATCGAGAAGAGGATTTGAGGCTGGTGATTCACGACGGGGGCAATTCGATTCCGGGACGAGAGGTTCTGGGCTTCAACGAAGAACATGAGGAGTAAAACAGAGTATAGTTTTGAAAGGAGAGATCAATTTTAATTTTGACGAGGAGATTAAGTTTCAAGCTCCGTCGCAGCTCCATTCTTAAATCGTGAACAACTTCCGTTCTGAAATTGTTCTTCCTCTGGTGATTGAAAAAATATTTTATCAATTCATCTGTCTTCTTCTTTTTTTGATTTATTGTTTTGGATCGATTGTTTTGAGAGTTCTGGATTTTGATTGTTTTGGCAAGTTCTGAAAATGGAAATTGAGAGTAAGGTAGAGGCGACCATGGAAATTTTGATAGAAAATGATCCAATGGACGAAGACAAACCAGAGGAAAAACAGGAACAAGAAGTGGATATGATTGTTCGTGAAATTGATACATTAATTTTTCTCATTTTTTGTTCTTATAAAAATTGGATTCAGCTGTATGTTACGCAATATCCTTTCAAGCCGTATTGGACACCATACAATTTGGAGGAAAGATGCGATGAGGTAGTTCATATTATTAGTATTATTTTTTGTTTTTGTTTAATTTGTTAGTTTTTGTAGGAGAAAGAAAGATCATATTGATCTGT
>CATIWJ010110395.1:0-21028 GCA_949640765.1 Croton laevigatus
TTAGTGAAGATGTTGGAATTGGAGAATTGATTCCTTGATGGAAATCAAATGACGAGCTTAACCACGAGATGTCATAATGAAAGGATTGTCTCTTCTTTGTTCTTGTACATGAACTTATTTGCTTCTTTATTATATAAGCTATATAGATAAACTAATATTCTTTCAATTACCTATAATAGTTATAAAGCCATTGAATAAATGTGTCAATAATGCGAAAGTACATGCCTAAATAGAAATGACAACACAAGCTACATGGAATAAATTATATCATTCTTGTTGTGCTTATCCTCATCGTCATCCTTCTAAAAAATCAATTTCAAGACAAGCAAAGAAAACAACAAAAAACAATACTGATGTGCTTTCACTTGAGTTGGTTGTACTATGGATACCCTTTCCTTTTTATGATTTAATAGGTTATTCTAATCATGTCGTTATGCTATTCTAATTTTGAAGAGATGGAACATGGACACGAACCAATTTTATCAAAGAAGATAAAACATACATCTTCAAAAATGCTAGGGCATTAAGTATATTATTATAGGGTGGAGAAAATTTTGAAACAAAAGAACATTTGAAAGAAGTGTATTATACTATCCGTTCACGTCAGAGATCATTTCCTGGAAAAAAAAAAATAGCTATTTCCACTCCTTCAAATTTCTTAAAAGAGGGATGGATAGATACAGAGAATTGGCAGCTGCATGTGCCAGAATTAAATGAAAATAGACAGTTGATAATGGAAAAAGCTGCAAACTGAAAGCGGCAATTCTTTGAATTCTTCAGCCACTAAAGAAGGTGAAAAGCAAGACAAGTAATCAATTTTAGTTTGATTTTCAAAGATGGAGGCTTTCTATATATACTTAAGAAAAGGACTTGTGCATTTTAACATTGGGTTGGGTGGTAATGACACTCACCTACTTCATTTCCTTTGTCTGTTTCTGCTTATTTCATATTTTTTTTTCAATAATTACCAATTTTTTCTGAATTCAATGCTCATTTTAGTACTTTAAATTAACACCAATATCTAATGGGATGAAATGAACTTATTTTTTGACAAATTGGGTCCTCAATTTGGAAAATAAAATGAATTCCACAACTCTGACAGAATCCAAATCGGGCCAAGTCAAGGCTGAGTTTGGATTGGGTTCAAATTTTACATGTTGATTTGCTAAAATTGGTCAGGTGGGTTGGATCACAATCCAAAAATTTTAATATGTCAGCTTGGACCAAAGCCGTGGAAAGGAAAAAAAGCGGACCGAACTCGACATGTGGATTTTTTATACACAAACCTAGGAATGATTGTATTTGAATTTGGAAATAAAGAATTAAAAATAGTGAAAAAGAGTAAAATTGGAAATTTTTTTTACATAGTATGGTCTTATTTGATAAAATAAAAGCTATGTTGGTCTATTTTGAATATTGGTGGCTATTTTGAGGACTAAATGATAATTAACCACACATATATACATATATTCCTTTTCATGCAGATAGCAGAGATTCCTGCTTCTTTGGAATATTTTCTGGAATCTAACTTGACCCTTTTGTCCTCTTCAGAAATATATAATGAAACCATTTGCCAAAGAGCTTTCTTTTGTCATTCTTTTCTTTTTTACCTAATTTTTTTTAATTTATGATGTTTATATACTATATACTAGTATACAACCTCCCTTTTTTTCATTTCTTTACATTTCAAACAGCATACTTAGGTTGAATTTTGGTGTTGATAATTTGATGAGTTGAGTTAGGTGGATTAAAATATTATTTATATATAACTAAACTACAGTAATCATACTTTATAACTAATCTAAACATACTTTAATCTACCTAACTAAACCCATCAAACTATCAACACCAAAATTCAACCTAAGCATGCTGTTTGAAATGTAAAAAAATGAAAAAAACGGAGATAGTAATATATAATTCTCTAGCCCTCAAATTAACAAACTACTTGCATTGAAATAACACCAAATTAATGCATTGAAAAATCCCATTTTTGCTCTCAAACCTAATATTGGAACAATGATAAAAGATTAACTACTTAACCATTTAACTGAAATATAAATATTAATAAAATTATAAATTAAACTTAATTTTATAACAATAGTATTAGATTATATTCTATGAGTCTCAAAGCATATATGTTTAATTCTATATAATACATCCAAAATTGGTATAAAAATAAACGATCTAAAATATTTTAGAGAAAATAGTTTAAAAATTCACCCATACAATAATAAAATACGTTATTTACTTATTTGAAAGTTGATTTGTAATTCGGTAAGGTCAAAATAAGTGAGACCTTCGGGGCTTTTGATTTTGAATTTTATTTTTTAATAGTCACATAGATTGTTTGTAAAAAATCTCAATATTAAATACAGTAAATCACAATTTTTGAATTTTAACTTTGTATTGTAAATAAGATAAAAAAAATTCTATAGCGTAAAATTTACAGTCATCTAAAATGTAATACAAAATCAAAATCTAAAAAATATAATTTACTATATTATTTCGAAATTCTGTATAAACAATCCACTAAATTATTTAAAATAAAAAAATAAAAAGAAAATTGGCGAGAAGTCCGAAGAAAATCTTCTAGCCGTGTCCTTCGTAATTTTAGTCCTAAACAAGTTCACCCGAGGAGAAAATAAGTGCATACATCTACCATTACAAATGAACAAAAATTCGGCAGCAATTTTAACAGTTTATGACAATTAAGTCCTTCTATTTTTAACATTTTTTTAAACATAAAATCGCAGAGGGGGGAACTAAGAAAATAGTAAATTCCAATACTACCACTTCCAAGAGAAAGAAAGTGTCTGGAGAGATCCAGCTGCAGATGACCCATCAGCTCCAATCTGAAACATATCCTGGCTACTTCCATCAGAGACCAAAACAGAATCAACAGACCCACTTTCCATTCTGAGTGCATTACTATAGTTCAGGTTTGGGTTCAGGGACTGAGCCGAAGAAGGGTTCGGGTCAGGTTGGTGCACCATGTGGCTCAACCCAATCTCTTGAGTCTCAGCTACTGATGGAGATGACAGAAGAGAGAGAGCACGATTCGAGTCAATAGTTACTCGGTTCGCCCCATCAGAGAACATTTTCTGGCTACCAGAATCGAACATAGTCCGACAAGCAGATTCTCCAGGAACTTCAGAACTAGTAGTACATTGCAAGAATGGGAACTGCTTTCCACTTCTATAGCCCTGAGATACGGGTCCGGAGAAAAGGGATTTTCCGGTGCTGAAGTTTATTGAGGATTGGCTCGTGTAAAGCATTGGATCAGTCTCAGTTTTGACCGGTCCAGGGGTCCAGACAGAGCTCTCAGTACCAGTTGAAAATATTGGTGAGCCGCCAAATTGCAAATACCTAGTACCTGAATTTGTTGTATAAGTATAAAAAATTCTCCACTGAAATGGGATTAAGAAATGATTAGTAAACAAATTTCTACAAGTTTGGAAATCAAACCTTGGTGATTGGAAAATAACCTTGCAGAATTTACAGACATTGAATCAGGCTGCGGCTTCCTTCGACGCCGGTTATGTCCATCGAGACGTTTCCGGCAACTTCGCTTACCCTCATCAAACTCCACCAGGGAATGAAACCTATTATGAAAAAAGAATCAACGCTTAAACTACTAAGTTATGATCCTTTTCCTACTCTTACCTGAAATTGACATAAAAGCTTCAATCTTTTTCAAGTCAGAAACATTTGGGGCATGAGAAAGATAAACAAGCTCATTACAAAATGATCACATAAACACAAATAAAATACTAATGCATAAGTTGTATTGAAAATATCTGAGAATTCTCACTCCAAATAATAAAATTTTTTACAAGAATCAACATTTATACAAAGTTAAGATTTTCCCCTTCTCAATTATCTGAAACTGACAAGAAAGTTTCAATCTTTTTCCCTTCTGAAACATCAGGGGCGCCAGAAAGATTAACAATCTCATCACACAAACACAAATAACACTAAATGCATATAAGTAGTTGTATTTATTCAGTCTATTTCCGCAATCCCAAAATAGAATATATAAAAATTTCTCAAACTTTGCGCCATAATTTAATCTAGATTAACAGGAAAATGGCAATTAAGATCAAAATGAAGCTAGAATGGTAGTTTTCTTACCGGCTGCACTGCTGGCAAAACCTTTGCTCCTGACCTTTAATATAAACCTTAGGGGTCTTAGAATGGAGCTCACAAACTTTATGTCTTCTATGATAATCCCTGCATTTGCTAAGGTCTGAAGTGCATCCATCAACCAAGCAAGAAGGGACTTGAGTTCCATTGCTCGGCGTTCGAACTCGTTTGGAAGAACCAGAAGAAGATGACTCCATTAAAATATACCCTGGACTTGAAAATTTCTCAAAATCTCCTGAATTCCCAAGTTTTAAGTCCACAGAGCAATGTTTTATAGCTTGGTAGACTCCCAGTCCCAAGCTATTAGACACAGTAGTTTGAGCAATCTGAGGAATGTTTTGGTTTTCCAATTCAGATAATTTCCAAGGCGTCTTAAGATTATAGCCCATAGAACATCCTTATTTTACAAAGATTGGTCCTTTTTCCCCCTCCCTTTAACAAAATTGCTCCTCCAAGAGATCCACCTAAGCAAAATTATTCTTTTTTTTTTTTCAAACCAACCTAAGCAAAATTATTCAAGACTCAATAAAAATAACAAGAATAATTCATCAAAAATACTCATTAGAACAAGATTTCTTAGATATAGAAAGGGTTTGGAAATTAACTTGAAGAAAATACTCTATACCCTTGTTTTCCATGAAAGATGACAAAATACCCATCCAAATTAACTTGGAATGTTCAACTTGGGATGGAAACTCAGATGAGAAATTTCTAGGAAACTTAAATTTTGAGTAAAAATGCAGGGAAAAAAGGCCATAATTGTCATTACAATTGACAATAAAGTGCAATTTCAATGCTATTCAAACACTGGATACCTGTCACATCATAAGAGTCAGCACATTCATCCCAGCCACAGAATGGGTTGAAGAACATATTTAATTTACTACTTCTTTTCATGAAGAAGTTATAGTATATTAATTCTACAAAACAATTTTTGCTTCAAAATGACCAGAAATTACCATACAAGTTAATCCTATTTATAGACCAAAATACCATGTTCAGATGTGTTAAAACTGTTAAATAAGCTGATATTAATCAAAATCCCAAAAGTAAAATTACCCTTTAGTTAATAATAATTATTAAAGGACAGATTTTTCTTTTTACTGTAAAAAAGTTCCCAACATTATTTCATTTATTCTGGTTGTAAGAAGAACCACATGTCTCACTAACTGTTACTGTTTAAGATTGCTTTCCTTTCTAGTTTGCTTTTTTATGTTAAAAAAACAGAGTTTTATAAATTTGCCATATACAGTTGATAAAAAATAAAACCAGAAAATTATACACAAGATAGTCAAAACTAGATTCAGAAGTGCAAAAACTTAATAGTGGGTACCTGAGAGAACCCAAGAAATCAAGCAAAAATCCAGACTTAAGGTAATCTCCAAGCTCTCGAATTGCAGAAAGAAAGTAAAAACAAAAACCTAGAGGAAGAAATAGGGAAAAATTGCGGTCTGAAAAACTGCAAGTTGAGGTAGATTATCCAAAGAAGCAAGAAATAGAAATCTGGGATTGAAGCAGTAACAACCCAATTACAGAAAACAGAGAAGTACAATAACAAAAGAAGAAGAAGAAGAACAAGAAGAAGAAGAAAAAGACATTGATTTTCTGATAAGAGCTAAACTTTTTCTGGCAAATCTTTAAGAAGCAGGACAGAAAGCAAAGAAAGGCATTAATTTAAAAAAGAAGAAAAAGTGGGGATTTAATTAGTTTTAAGTGGATAATGTATAGAACTAATTAAAGGAAGAGGACAAAGAAAGAAGAAAAAAAAGAGAGATTGAAAATGGAAAGAAGATGGCAATGAAGAGTAAGAGAGTTGCTATTTCCAAGTCTCTGCTCCTTCCGTTTTTAGGCTTTTGTGGCCCTGTTTGTGGGTATGTGTTCTTCCTTTCTTAATAAGTGAAAACATAAAAGATTATATTATTAAAAAAAGAAAAAGAGAAAGCAAGAAATCAAGAAAGAAAGAGCTAAAAAATGAGTGGCAAAGAAAGCGACAGGGTGTAGTTGCTTTCAGCTTTTGAGAGAGAGAGAGAGAGAGAGAGAGGGAAGAAGGGGGAAAAAAAGAGCGGAGAAGAAAAGAAAGAAAGAAAGGTATGAGAGTTTCTTGTGTTTCACATTCTATAATAAAAAGGTTGGGTCTTTTCTCTTTTCTTGGGGTTTGGAGGTTAGGTGTTATGGAAAACTACTAGCAAATGTATGCGAACTTATAAGTCCTCAGTGGTGTCTCCTAGTATCCGTTGGATTTTGACTGTACACTTCTCAAGAATTATTAGAGTTTTTATAAGTCAACTACTGTACAGGTATGTTTTCCGTTTGGAATTACGGATTGCAATGGAGCGAGTGAATGTCATGTTTTGCTATTTTTCCATGCGGAGCTTTTGGTTCCGTTAGGATCTTGAGTTTTGCGTTTGTCAAGTTGATTTAGATTGAAATTGGGACCAAGGTTGAAAAAAGATCAAACACTTCCAACGAGTGGAATATTAGAATTAAAATGGGTTAATCCATAGTTACAAAAATTATTTGACTTTCTAAATTTTATAAGGCTATTTTACTCCTCCACACTTAAACACCAACCAAGCTGAATTTGGAAAAGTGGATGACAAACTCTAAGAGGCGACTTGAGATTTTTATCCCCGATCAATCTGAATTTTGAAAAGTGAATTGATAAACTCTAAGAAGTGTGTGAATAGTTACTTTGAGTAAAAATATTGTATTATTATTATAACAAAAAAATGAAAAAAAAAAAAACTAAATTTCTCTCTGAACATCATATTCTTGCCTTGAAAAATACTGCCATGGCTTCTATTTGAATATTTGATCTACTTTAATAGAATATACGTATTTGAAGGCTACTAACCTAAATTTTTATGGGGAAAATGATAAGCAATAACAAATTGAACAATTAATTTCAATTTCTTATCACATAAACAACAAAAAATTTCAATTTCAATTTTTTTTTTCTCTCTCTCAAATCTCGTCTTTGAAAAACAAAACCCATGTATTCGATCCCTTCAATTTCAATTTCTTCTTGTTTGTTTTCTTCCTCGTTGTGTTTTTCTTCTTCAGTAAATTGTACGAATTTATCCAAGAAAACAGCTTTTTCATATAAATAAAAAGAAAGAGGAATACGTAAAAAAAACCAAATTATTTCTTTCTAATTTTGTGATTCTTTGGGGGGAAAAAGTCTAAATTGATAAAAGATAAAAAGGATTGATTTTGAAACAAGGGTTTGGTGGGGATGGGATTGGGATGTTTCATTGAGTTTCTGCAAACAACAAAAAAGAGAAGTTCATCTCTGGTTTCTAGTAGAAATCGAAGTTCCAAGTTTCATATCTGATTTCGAATATAAATTGCTCAAATAAATTGGGATATCCGATTCATACTTGTGCAGAACAGGCAAGGGAAATTGGAGTCAAATTCGTGGGTTCGTGGTTTATAGTTGAATTCCTAATTTATTCAGCTTAGTAATTATTTTTTACGCAATAATATTGTTTTGGGATTTCATAATGGAGAGCTGAACATGGAGTTTGCCACTGCTTGAATGGTGGTTTCCGGGTTGAACAATTTTCTTTTGTGTTCATGTTTATATCATTTTGCCACATTCTAATCTTTTTTATGTTTTTTATTTTTAAATCACTTACTGGTTTGTGGGTGTATGATGTGAGCACAAGAATCTCAATTAAACAAAAGAATTGAACTAAACCAGAGAAAAATTGTAGTTATATGGAACACAAGAAGCGAAGGTCATGGTGATGGTGGTTGCAAAAGGAAAGCAGGGAAGTGGCAGGGAAGGAGAAATAATTTCTTTATTTTTAATAATAATAATAATAATAATAATGTAGAAATACCTAAAAATATATTATAGAAAAAACAGAAGAGCCTAAGGGTAATATAATAATATTTTATGTAAGAGTATTTTTATCATTTCAACTGGATTAATGGTAAAGGACGAAATAGTTGGACAGCAAAATAGTTGAACAATCTTAAAACTTAATTTTCAAACTATAAGGACCAAAAAGAACAAAAAAAAAAACCATACTTGAATTTATGAATTTGTCTATTTTAAAAAGGACTAATTCCATAAATTTTAAAAATAATTTAAAAGACTAGCATATATTTACTTATTAAATGAGTACAACAATTTAAGGTACGAAAAATAATTTTGCTTCATATAAAGTTAATTAATTAATGAATTCAATTATTTATGACACACAATGTCTTCTTAGAGGGGAGAGAGAGTGTCCCAGTCTCTAATCCTGTAAGCATTAATATTAAATAGACCATTCTTTCTTCTCCCATTTTCCATTTATTATATGGAAGTTTTTAGTTAGCTGATTTTTTTAAACAAATAGGTACAAAAAAAAAAAAAAATTTTGAATTTTAGTATTAATTTAGATTTATAGTTCTTATTTGCTAATAAAATTCAATAAATAACATGTGTCTCGCAACTATTTTTTTTTTTATATACATATGCAAAAGTATTGTTTCATTTCAAATATGTGAGAATTGTATTCAAAACAAAAATATATTTATTAAAGAAACAACATTATTTATTTACAATTTACTTAAAAATAATTATTTTATTTTTATAAAAAAAATAATATTACTTTTATTTAAATATAACTATTAAATTTTTCTTTTAAGTTGTCAAAAAAATTTCTATTCAATAAAATTAACCTTTTATATCCATCCAAACACGTCATATTAAAGGAATTATTCTTCAAGCAAGTGCAATTATCTAAATATAAATAGAATAATTTACGGAGATAATATATGTTCAGTGATTTTAATGATCATAAAGTTTTGCTAGAAGCAAATTATAATTTATGGATCGATAAGATTAGACCTGCTGTTGATAATATCTAAATCCTATAAGACCACACAAAAAGACATAAGATTGGAGATAGAGGCATATCAAAAGCTTAAAGTGTATTAAGTAGGAATTAATGAGGGAGTTAGACGTGTATTGATTTGCATATTGATAGCATTCTAGTGATGGCTAGTATAAGATAAGAATATAATTATTACATTATCTTGACAATTGAAAATAAAAAGGAAAAACTCATTATCTCTCCCTCCTTCCATTCACACACCTAGCCCTAAAAGCAACAGGAAAAATTTGATTTTTCCCTTCTTCCGTACTAGCATACGTGATGTTTCAATCTGTGCCAGTGGACCAACATTAGAAGAACGATATTTTATGTTCTTAATTCTTCACAAAAGAAATACAATTGCTAGTAAAATCACACATCAAAAATATAATTTTTAAGTCTCATAATTCATGTTAATTTATACTTGTGATCCTGTCTTAAATGCTAAGAAAACATTTCTTACCATTCCGCTAAACACAATTAAATTCTTACACATATGTATGTAGATACAAAATCAAGCTACAGAGCCGCTGGATATATATATATATATATATATGAAAGATAAGAAACATACAGTGTAAAATCCAAACACATCACACAAAATACATCCAAAATTGGACACCAATAATTAGTTTTTGATAAACAGTATAATAGCAGTAATATGATAAAGGAGAAGTACATATTAGAAAAAATATAAAATGTGAAATGGTTACATAGATGGTGGCCTGGCCCTATATGCTAATATGCTATTGGCTAATAAAAAACCAGTTTTCTTCACCAAATCACTATATAGGAGTTTTCGTGTAAAACCCTTTTTTCTTCTCAATGCATTACGTGTAACAATTTACTGTATACATACGTCATGAACACAGTAATACCTATCTTTGTCTGCGATTACTAGTACTACAACGGAGATTATATTATACTCCCGTTTCAAAATAAATATCTTAGTATCTTCTCTAAAACAAATAGTTATATTAATAATTCTTATTTTTATAAAAATAACATTTTCAAATTATTGAATAATTATTTCAATTAAAATATATTATTGATCAATTTTTTAATAAAAAGTAAAATGATATTTAAAATTGAAGACAACTTGTTCTAAAAAAAAAAATTGAAGACGTAACTATTTAATCTTTACTTTTTAACTTTATTATAGTATCAACTATATTAATTTTTAAATTAAATCATTTTTTTCTCTTTGTTTAAAATAAATCATTTTTTCCCTGATGATTACTTTTAACATTTTTTATCCAATATTACTTTTTAATGTTAAGTGACTAAAAAACATTTTTTTTTACAAGAGCTGATTGTACTTTCTTTCTATGTTAAAAAAAAAAAATTGTACTTTCTTTTGTTTATGTTATTGACAGAAAAAAAAAAAAGTTGATTTTTTACAATTTTTTTAAAAATCAAACACGGACATGTATCAAAATTCTTACGTCCTCCATCACTTATACCAAATCAAATCATACCTTAGCACATAAATTAACCACTAAATTAACAAAATGCAATGGATATATATTGCAAATAATTTTTTTAACTACTGTATAATACAATATTATTATAATATAAGTAATTGCAGTATTTTTTTTTTAAAATGAATTCCATAACAAAAGTTGATATGTTTTGATAACATACATCCACCTTTCTGATAAAATTATTTAAATAAACTGACCTAAAGTTACTTTAGATGCATTATAGCGCTGCACTTACACTGTTTAGTTTCATTACCAATAGAATATTCCAACGATATATATATATATATATATTTTTTTTTTTTGCATGGAAGGAGTTTATTTTATCAAAATAAAATTATAAACACATGTTTAGATAATTTTTATACTATTCTCTAACAGTAAAAGGATAAGTGAGAGAGAGGGGAATCAAAGTAATTCACCCCTAAAGATAAGTTCTGACTTACAAAAACTAATTTATCTGCACATGCATTCGCTTCCTTGTAAGTGTGGTTAACCTGAATTAACAATTACTTTTATTTTTTGTCACATAATATAATATTATAGCATATATCTATCTATAACACTCGTATAAAAATTAAACCATAGTTTTAATAACCTGGCATAATATAAATAAATTAATAATTTATCATTCTCTTAAATTTTTAATTTAGTTATATTTCATTTCAAAATTTTTTATTTTTCTCCATGTAACCACTAATTACTTATAATATAATAGCAAAATAATGTTATTATATTTATAATTTATGCAGTAATAAAATATTTATCTAAGATATTTTATAATATCTTAAGAATAATAATTCAAAATATTACACAAAAAAATTAAAATGCAGATATATTTGAATGTTGTAACAAAATGTCAATTTATAATTTAGATATAAAAAATTATACTCCATTATTTATACATAAAATATAATTTTAATTTATAAATATTTATAATTTATTTTAAATAAAAAATAAAATTAATATAACATGTTATCCAAACGCTAGTTATTATAAAAACAGTATAACCCTTTCTTTAACACATTATAATATACAAACAGAATAATGCTCTACATAATTTTTTTAAAGAAAGAACATTAATAATAACGCTATTGAGAAGATTAGAATTGTTTCATTCATTTAAATTTAGCAACTTTTGGAATATGGAAAAGTAAAAAAATTTCCCACAATGGCCTAGAAAAAGAGAATCTTAAAGGAAGTTCTAGTGATTTCCATGTGCTTTTACTTAAAATATCATCTTGGTCTTGGATAGTCGAGCCAACTTAGCTAGAAATAGAAAATTTTAATTTAAGCTAATATTCTAATTCATTTTAAAACTTTCATAATCAAACGCAGAAAGAATACTCAACTACTTTAGTTGTTTAATTGATTGATATGGACTTCATTAGTGACAAAAGTATATATTTGCATTAACAAATATAAAAGATTACACTTCTAATAGGTATATTCTATTTGAATGATAACAAAGCTCCCCCGCCCTCACATGAAGAATAATAAAAGGCAGGTCCATAAAATTGGATTATTGCTTAAACTAACATCAATTCAAGCCAATGTTTAATAAACCATAATACATATGCTTTCAATTTTAATATCTATCATTTTTAGATGAAATTATAGTACCTTATTTTCTTTTTTCACTTTTATTTAGAAATGAAGAGAGGATATTATTATAATAATTAATTTGCATAAATTTCTTTGCAAAAACTAATGCTTAGTTTCATTAAAAATATGTTACTCATTATATATCGATTATAAAGAAAACTACTCCATTACATACGGAATAGTGTTTTCTGCAGTTTAGGTTCTATAATTACACAAAAAGTCATAATTCATCTAACAAATGGTAGTAGAAAATAGAACTCTTTAAAAAAAAAAAAAGGTAGAAAATAGAATAGTAATAGTATTAGTTAGATGTGAATACATTAGCTCAAAAAATTAATATACAGAAAAATGCAACATTTTAGCATTTGGTTCCATCTATACACAACAAACTCCTCCCTATTAGACCAACTAATCTTCAACGAATTAATACAAATAAGCAGTGCCAGTTTAACCAGACATCTAAAACCAATAAGATCATTACTTGAGTTACAACCAAACTTGAGAAAATACCCAAAATTTTAAATTTTTTTACTTGCTCATCGAGTTCTGAGATCAAACCAGAAATTGCCATGTAAGACATTCCAGCCGACCAACCAAATTTATGGGGACAAATGAAGGGTCAACAACCAAGTTGCTGTCATTACCCCAAATTTATGAATTCCTGAGACAAGCGAAATTAAATTCTAGTATGTCTTTGCCCCTTATCTACCCAAAATAAAATAATAATACATTAATTCTCAAAGGTTCCAGCTGTCCACACTGTCTACCCAAAAGACAAACAAAACAAAAGCCAAAACCGAAAACAGTTTTAATGTAATCACGATAAGACAATCTTAGTTCAGTGTTGGAATCTTAGCTCTCCTTTCCAATAGTGGACAAGTTTTATACATCTGTTACCTAGAAGTAACGTCAAAGCTTAATAAAGACTATAGAGGGAGAGTTGCTTGTGAGTGGAAAATCTGGGTGTAACATATTATAGTCCAACTTGAATTAATATTATTATTTCTACATTAGTTGGCATTTTGTGGGCCCATCATATGATTAATAGAACTACAGCAGTACAACACGTGATGAAACAGTCTAGATTTTAAGACCAAGTCTAGAAAATGACGAACCCGAGTGCAGCAGATTATCATCATCAATGGCCAGTCGGTGGTTCTGCTTGCTGTGAAGAATTGGTCTGAAATGAAATATGAAAAAAAATATGGTTTTCAAGGTAACGGTTCAGCCTCATTCCAGAAAGAATATAAATTCAGTTTACAAGACGAGAACTAAAAAAAGTAGGTCAGGTTGACATCAAAAGTACACAAATATAGAGAAAAGCTGATTCGGAAGATTTGGTAGATCTTGATGAACCATATAATGAAGAGTAATAGAATGACGACTTTTGGTTCATTATCTTATTTTTTGCATTCTATAATTAGTTAATTACAAATTTTCAAACATCCTATAGCATATAATATAAGTGGGATAAAGCAGGACCACAAGGGATTATAGAGATTATTTTTCGGGATGAGTGAGATTATTCAAAGATTTTGGGAGTATTAATAAACTTATTGGAGGAAACAACCTAAAGTCATAGGTCACAGATTGAGGTTTAGTTAGGTCTGTCATATCTTGTATGACAGACAGTAATGATGACTAGAATCCTTAACTAGGGGCAACAGAACAATCCTATGCTAATGCCTCGAGTATTGGATAATGTCCGGTTTCTAGTTACTGAGTTAGAGATGAACAACAAATGCGTATTTCCTCAATTAGCAAATCCGCAAGTCTGGAATAAATGAATTTTAGAAATTGTAGATTTCACAAGTCTAAATTTTTATTGAATGTTGTGGACCGTTAATATTACGAGGTTGATCAAAGTTAATAATATCATATTTAGTGTCTACCTTGGATTTCATGATCTTTTGGCTGTCATTGAAGTACTGGTTTGGATGGTTAATCCCGGCATCACATGATATACCATGAATAGTTTCAAATGTCAACGTGCATGCCAACTGCATTTTGCCAGGCCAATCACGCAGGGCCGCATATCAGAATGAGAAGCATCAATCGGAAATTTGATCAGAAGCTAATTTACCAATCTTAATACCTGATAATGCCTATTTCGCACTTTGTCCATGACATCTTCTGTTGCTCCACTATTTACTCCCATTCTAAAAAGTGCCGCCCTCAAGTTCTCTTCACTGCATGCCAAAACATAATATGAATATAGGCAATCAAGTAAAAAAATCATGCAGTCCTACATGCACATGACACAAACATGTAAATTATTGATAGAAGTAATATAAAGAATAATCAGTTATCAATTAGTAATTTAGAATCCTATTAACAATTTATATAATTCATAGATTCCAAAAGAAATGGTCATTAACAAAATGAAACCCGAGTATACTCCAGGTACTTTTTTCTTGAATATACAAGATTGATTGGATCAACCAGCGTCACTTATGTCTTTGGAAAAGAACCAAAGGCATAGTATAAACTATAAGTTGATGGTACAATACAACCGACTTTAAGTTGGAATATGGAACTAGAAAACACTAGCACCCACTGAATATTTGTGATTAGTATTCTCAGATGAAACACATTAGAATAAGCCTTTCCTAATGGTTGGCCATGCATACTCCCTACAGTATACTTATTCTCAAGTCCATTTTAAGGACAAGAATTGCAATTGACAGATGGTAGACAAAAAAAATAGACAGCCAACAAAAATGAGGATTTCTGATTACTCAAGAAACATAATCCCAAATACTTGTCATTCTGATATGTCTAATTTCATGACCTCAAAACATTGGGTTTGATAGAGTTTTGACCTAAAATGTCGATAAGGGCAGCCATGATGATCTCCAACACTGGGAGTTGAAGAGATTATCTTTTGACAAGAATAGGGAGTATAATCCTGCAAAAACAAAAGAAAAACAACACTTAATCAATCATAATACACAGAGGGAGATGGGTGTTGGTACCAGATTTAAATAGTTAAGAAACAAAATATTACATTACCAAGGACCTAATGAAAAATATCAAGGCCTTACAATTTCAAATATATATTATCAATATCAACAATCTCTTGGCTCATAATAATACCCATGGAATTTGAATTGAAATATATTCAAGATATAAATAACAAAGTATGCTGATAGTGTCTTACTGTTCTCCTTCCCTCTTTTCCATAATTATGGCGTATGCTGTAGGCATATTCTTTGTCAAACCTCTCTGCGCCAACCTACAGCAGGCAAAAGATGATGCAGTTTATTGTAAATTAGCATTTTCCAGTCAATAGTAAATTATATCCTCAAATATAGTAATTCCAAAATAACACTGCATGGACATCAAACTGTGATGGACACGTACACACACACACACACTTATTGATTCCTCTAATCACCATTACCCTTAAATACATTTATTGGGATTGTCATTCCTGTTAATAGTAGAAACATGCAGATAAGAACATAATTCTCTCTTGGACTTCTGTTTGGTAAACTCTGGAGAGGAGACAATTGTAAAATATAGTTAGAAAATACAACATAACGAGTTAACGATGGAATTTTGGAGTTGGGAAGCATAATCGTAAAATAGAAATGTATCCACAAGAGAGAATCCAGAAAAACTTATATATTATTCAAAAACGCTCTTAAACCTAAGACATTGGCTTCCATTTGTCTAAAGGGTCACACATACAAATACATAAACACAACTTTTACATAGTGGGTGATATGAGAAACGGAAACATTAACATACCTAAATTAATTACTCATAGAATAACTCAAACATTTAATAGTAAAAAACTTCCAAATTAATAAAATAATTAATTATCACTAATATTTCAATTTATTTTCCAACAGTTAACAATACAAGAATAATGAAAAGCAAAAGAAATTAAATTTTTTTTTAAAAAAAAAGCTACTTTCGTTTTTGAATTGCATGTATACTTACTTTTTGGGAGAACTCTGCTTTCCAGAATGCAAGAGCATCATCCAAATTCAAGCCAACACCCTGAAGTGCAGATAAAGGAAATTCTTAACAAAATTGCCAATGCTACTTAAAAGTTAGGAAAACATATCAACGACTTCCACATTGGAACTCTACATGATCTGATTCATGGGTCATTCCCTACTTAATGTGCATAAATTTATCAATCAAGGCAGAAAAACTATGTTTGTATAACAGAAGGAAATTTCTACCTTTAGGAAAAGACCTAATTGCATCCTTCCCCCATGCTTTAGATGGTGATCTTCTCTGAGCTGTGACATATAGCAAACGACAATAAGGGAAAGAAAAAGAAGTGAAACCGTGGACGTTAAGATGTGGAGCACAGTGAAGAAGAAACTAGCAGCACAAGATAAAATTTCTAACGAACTTTTTTGAAATGTCATAACTCCTTACTTTATCAAACAGGTGCCGCATGCATAGAGGGAATGAAGTCTTAGCCGCCACATTGATGTCTTTGATTGTTATCTCACCAAATTCCTTAGGCTGTAAAGCCAGTCAAACAAAACTTGCCTAAGTAACTTTAAGTTATGTCATATAGTACCAGAACTGCGCACAACCATTAGTATGTTAAGTACCTGAGAATAGTCAGGACCCAGATAGCTTGTGCATAGGGCTTCCACAATCTAAAAGATACACAAACAGTGTGATAAACAAACGTCGCTTAAAAGAAACAAGACCAACATAATTCACCAGTCATTTTCTTTGAAGAGAAACATTATTGAACACTCACAGGAGTTAACCGATCTTTCTCTTGTTCTCTAATCATTGAGGTCCATTTCCTGAAAAAGAATAAAAAAATTGTTGAAAAAGTTTAGATGTCGTGAAAGAATAACAACTACATGCCTTATACACAATTTTGTGACATGCATCGGAACTGTTAGAAATAAAATGCTTCTGCCCTTCTCAATTGCATAACATACATGTTACCCAATGAAACATCAAACCAACAATAGCTACCTGTTTGTTAGAATGAGTGCCTTTGATAGAAAACTACGAAATTGGGTAACAACAAGGGAAACAACCTAAAAATGAAAGTTAACAACATCAATCAGAACATATGACCAAAATTCTAAGGTCTATACGTAAAAGTTCAGACACCTAGATATTACCTGATTCATAGCAACATAAACATGCCCTTTGCAGATAAAAACTCTACGACTCGCTACAAGTTCTGGAACTTCCTCAAATGGTACCTGGAGTGAAGCAGGACAATGGATGTTACTATGAAATCCAAGTTACAGAAGTATGCCAGTGTTACTAGCATTCAAGCATTGGGAGAATCCTTCTAGTTAGGTGTGTCAAATCATTGAATTTGAAACCTTTACTAGAGACCTTCAGTAGTTTTCTGAAATCATGCTTGCCCAAAACAACCAAATGTGCGATTGAAATTAAAATATTCTGTCTAATACTCAATTCACCAACCAACAAACTTTTCACATTCAATAAGACTGATAATTTGACCAAGGAACTATAATGACCATTAACCAATAGGATAGAAAACAAAATTTGTGATTCAAATAACTCCTCTCAAGTTCCTATCAATTACTATGATGTTCCCTTAACTAAAACTGCAATTCTCATACAGATACCATGAAGGAAAAAGCAACAGTAAACTAACCTTGTAGAATATAGCATCAGCTGCAAAAAGACAAAATGAACAAAAGATAAAAAAAAGAGTTAGAGTCTGAATAGAAAAGGACAAGCTTCATTTAATATAAATTTTGGCATCATATGCCTCTTCCACAATTATTCAACCGTGAAAGGAACACGCTATTTTTCTTAAGTTATGCTCCGATATCATCATTTTGGGTCATAAAATAAATACTTTGATGCCTTTTCTAGACAGTTGTATATCCTTCAACATTTAGGGCCAAAATATGTCTCTCATATTCACATGGAGTATCTTTAGTTCAACTTTCAAACCCGGATGTTAGGCCTACTCCAACGTCAATGAAAGACAAGTACATGATATAGGGTTCTGACAGAACTTAGAAACTTTTGTAAAATAAATAAAATTTAAAATGACAAATTAATTAACTTGGGATTATTCAGTTAGCAAACAAATCCGTAAACAGCGTGAAGCTGCTTGCTCAACAATAATTTGCAAGTAAGGCAATGAAAAATTATTTTTAGCTTTCAATAAGAGTGGTAACTTCAATTTTTCATATGTGTAAACAAATGTCTGCAAGGAACTAGCAAAGGGCATGTACAAAGATCTACTCAGTAAAAAATATGGACATATAAACACTTTGTTTAAAAAAAAAAAGGATAAACAGCGTGAAGCTGCTTGCTCAACAATTATTTGCAAGTAAGGCAATGAAAAATTATTTTTAGCTTTCAATAAGAGTGGTAACTTCAATTTTTCATGTGTAAACAAATTTCTGCAAGGAACTAGCAAAGGGCATGTACAAAGATCTACTCAGTAAAAAATATGGACATATAAACACTTTGTTAAAAAAAAATGGACATATAAACACTTGCAATGCACTTGACAGAATCAATTATCCCAACCTACTAGCATGTCAACATCACAAATTTTGTTTCTTAAAAAGAAACAAATTATTCTAGACAAACGCCACACAGAAGGCTTAAATCCAGCTGGCAATCATCAGAATTACAATTTAGAACAAATGAAATATGAAAATTTCACATAATTGAAAATGAAAGCCAACAAAACAAAGTAAGCAAAATGATCTTACATGTAGGTGCCGGCTGACCAATCGAACGCGCAACTTGAAGCAACTTATCTTTTACGCTCTAAGATAAAGGAACAGTAGAAAATGTCAGTTAAGATATGATAGTAGTGAAAAGGGTACATTCATTAATGTTTAAAACGACAAGATATGTGTTCTGCAAAAGGCCGACCAAAAACAGAAACAATTAAACAGCTGAATGAAAATTATATAACCTCAAATTCTCCACTAGTAGCTGCCTTGTATGGAAGTCCAAACTCAGCAAATAGAGCCCTCTAAGAAACAAAAAATTGCAATCAATTAGAATCCAAATAGCAATAATAAAACAATCAATCTATCCACCTTACCTGAGCTTCAGTTTTCAAAAGGCGAAAGCGATTACGAAAGAGAGCGGTCTCCATGGAAAGAAACCATTTCCTCAGATCCTCTCTAATGGATGGAAAACAAACAAAACGAGAATTATATCAATACGTAAGCAAAAAATCACAGCTAAAGATTAAAAAACAATATAATAATTCACCAAAAAAACTTACGTTCTACAATACACGAGACGCAGAACAAAGTGAGATATAATATCTTTGTTGAGTACTTCAGAATCAGATGCTTCTGAATTCTTCATATTTACTTTCCATAGATCTCTTACCTATTCCCAAAAAAAAAAAATCAACAACTAAACAAGAACATGACAGGAAAGATGAATATAACATTAACAGTAAAAAATAAAAAATAAAAACCAAATTTTCCATTTCTTCTGGCTTTTTGCCGCGAGATAATCCATCGGATACACCTCTAAGAACTGCAAATCCAAGCAATAAAAAAAAAAAAAACTCAACCACAAAAAACAGATGTCACTGGAAATTGACACCAAAATGGAAGTACAAGCAAAAAGCATACCTCGAAGACGATCCATGGCGTAGAGCTCGAAATCTTCGAGCCTGACTTCGAGAGAAGGAGCGAAGCGGTAGAGAGGGAGCGTATAAACGACTTCGTTGGAAGATTGAAGCTTCCGCTGAGGTCTAACGATCTCCATGTTTTTTCAAAATTATTTTCTTCCCCTCTCTCTCTCTACTCTCTCCAAATCTCATAGGCAAGAGAAAAATGTACTTTGATTCTTCCTTTCTAAATTTTATCGCGTGTGAGTTTTATTCGCGCGCCAATCGAGAAAGGAAGATTGGCGGGAAACGGATTGGCGAAGGCCTTGCTCTGTTTTGGGCCTGAATCTTGACTAGCAACTTTCAACTATTATGGGCCGAACCTAAGTAGTTGCGTCTATATACAAGTCATAATATGGAAGGATGGTACTACCCTTGGTATTCGTGAGCCAGATGATGAAGCCTACAAAAATTGGGAAACAAAATAATTAGATTGAGCTTTTGAAAAACCAAGATAGAAAAGAGATTAACATTAGAATTTCCTTGGTGCCATAAAAAGCAATACATGTCTGAGTATTATCTTCGAGCGTCCTCTGTCTTAGTGTAGTCATCTATACAGAATATAAAATTTAGTAAACAAACCATTCCTCTTAAAATCACTGAATATGATTTAATAATGACACAGTTGCCTGCTTGTCTTCTATAATTCTGATTTTCATCTCCTATAACATCAGGAAAAGAAAAGAACATAAACACCTGAAAATTATTTCAATTGGACGAAGGAAAAAAGGCATCTTAAATATTCTTTACTAGCGTTTCAACTTCACGACGGACCTTCTGAAACTTTTCTTCAATTTCTTCTGAATTCCCCAACAAGACCCCAACCAAAATAAGTTGAACGTTTTTGTGTAAGCCTGACAAGTCCATCATATATATATATATATATATAAGAAGACCAACCAAGTTGAGTTTGGAGACAAACCTTTTCATTGGTATCAGCAGTGAGAGCAGCAACTTCATCTAAATTAGTATCTACACGATCAATTTTGGAAGATAACTGCCTCCCGGTACTCTATTTGAAAAAGAAAAAATCGTAGATATTAAACTTCAGAATCAACCGAAATAAACACACATTTAGCAAAATTGAGTGTATGTTTAGTAAAAAGATGAGGGGGGGGGGGGGGGGGGGGGATGAAGTGATGGTTGGTGTAACACCCCAGCTCGTCTTACGAATAAGACAAGTTAAAGTGCTACAATGCCGTTAACTATTACTACACAACACTTGATTAACATAAAGCTAGTAATAATTTTATTACTATTAGGCACACTAAACAGTATGTCATTAATATCCTAAGAAATAC
>CATIWJ010110417.1:0-11296 GCA_949640765.1 Croton laevigatus
ATAACCCTGAGATTTAGGTTATAAGTCAGCAGCCTTGCTTAATTAATACTTCCTGGAACTTTGGGTTAATTTGTAGATATAATTAATTAATAAGACCAAAACTCTAAATTAATATCATATATGGGTTTATTTGATAATCTCCTTTCCTTTTTTTTCCGAGAAGGTCCTTGTTTTGCATCAAGGACTTCAATGGACGACAAACAATTTATAAGAAGCATTTTTACAAATTCCCAATTGGTAGTTTTGGCACTTAAATCACAGCATGAAGATTCTTCTGAATTTGTTTGCATTATCTCAGATTATATGAACATTTTATATAGTTGCAGAAATTTATCAGTTATTTAGAACTTTAGATAATCGTAGAGAAATTGTAGAAGCTAGAGCATCTTGCAACTTCTCTCGGTTTGAACTTTGGAATTCTATCCCATTTTATTGATCTCATTAATATATTTTGGACCGAGTCCGAGTCCACGAGACGAAAATATAGAAAATTTAATTTAAGAAAGCGAGAGAAGTTGAAATAAAATAAAATAATATAAAGGGATATTTATAAAAACTTTTGTGAGTATTAACAAAATCTACAATTTCTTCCTTTTGTTTTTTTCTTGGACAAATTTATTCCTATTTTTTAATTCTGTTGGACAATTTGATTATTCTGTCTATTTTTTCTGTCAAAGTAATGGTAGAAAGATCAAAATATAATTTTGCAGGCCCTTTTAAAAAAGCTCGAGAAAGGAAGGATTGGTTTTGAATTTTTAATCTTCTTCAATCTCAGACGGTCCTGCAACTCGGATCAGCAACTTCGTTCAAATTCGCCAATTCTGGCTACAGAACTTTGCAACGTTGGCACCGATCGACTTCTGACAAGCTAAGATGTCGATTAACAGCCTTAAATTGGACAGAAGATGGCTGGAATGGATGAAAAATCGATTTGATGTTCCGATTGACCAAAAAACGGAAACAGTAACCCGACTGGAATACGTATTTTTAGCAACGATTCGAGACGTTTTAAGGGTCTAAAGTGATCACTAAACTACTAGGAGGTGATTTCTGACCTTATTTGTCGGAGTTGATACACGAATAGTAAAATCACTTAAAATTTTTGTTTGTGAACAGTTATGTCACAGGACTATCAAACCTTCCTCCCACGCTTACAGTCAGTTCCAGCGAGGGCTCACGATCGTAAAATTATATTTTGATCATTCTACCATTATTTTAACAGAAAAAATAAACGAAATGATCAAATTGTCCAACAAATTTAAAACATAGGAAGGAAATTGTATATTTTATTAATATTCAGTGAGGTTTTTTTAAAATATTTCTAAAATAAAAATGTAAATATAGGTAGCAAACGTCAATGTTGTGAGCAAAGTGTATAGTGAAGCGCAGATAGAATGGCTAAATATGCGGAGTGATTAATGTTTGTTTATGTAAACTAAATTAATTCCTTTTTCCGCTCCGTTGATTCTTCTACTATCACGTTTTTCAGATCCCCACTCCCAATATATGCATTTCACAAATCACCTCTATTTTTGGGCTGATTTTCTTTTGAATTTTTAAAGGGCCTTCTTTTATTTTCTCTTTTTTTTTTTTTGGTTTTTTGTAGCTAATTATTATTTATTTATTTATTTGTTTTGGTAGGCATTGGGACATTTTCAAAAAATTAAATTCTAAAGTTGATTAATTATATCACCTTTTAAAGTAGTACTTAAAGTTTTCCCCCAAGCAAAATAAAGTAATTGAAACTATGTGTATTAATATTAACCCTATGGTATGGTTATAAATGAAAACTATTATTGGTCTGTATTTAATGGGTTTTGTTGAATTATTGTAATGTCTAATATTAGTTTACTAGTCATATATCAACTACACATTTTTCAGCCTACTTTTATAGAATAGAATATAAATCAATGGCAAGAAGCAGTAAGTGCTAAAAGGAAAATCCCAAAATCAATATACCATCCACAAATAGAAAATCTTAAACTAGGTTTTAGGAGTAAGTAATACATCAATCTCATATATTCCATTCAAACCCTTTAATAAAAATTCTACCATTTATTATTTATTCACTCGAATATTACTGCGTAAAATTGTTGCGGAGCGCAGCTTAAGTCTTTTTACGAAGATGAATAAAAGGAGAAAAAAGAGGAGCAAGATTGTGACAAACTTGATTCCTTGTGTATGTATGGTGCAAGTAACTTATCTTGTTGCCTTTTTATTGCCAGCATGAATCTCACCTCATATAGCTCTTTTTCATCTTGAGCATATTGATCTTGAGTATTGACCTCTTTACATGTACTTTATTTTATCTTCCAGCAGATATCAACTTTTTCAGAGTAACAACATTACCCTAAGCCTTAGCCTGAGCCTGAGCCTGAGCCTGAGGGGCCGAAGCTGAGCTCACTTGCTAAAATTTGGCTTCTACTTGTTGGAGCATTTTACTAGTCAGTCAACCTCTACTAACTAAGCCACTTCATCCCTCCCCCTTAAATCAAGGTGATTTTGGTAAAGGTTGTTTCCGTAAATTCAGAAACTAAATTTCCAATTCCATGTAAGCAGACTCTGCGTTGTCAAGAATTCCATGTAAGCAGACTGTGTGTTGTCAAGAGAAGACTTCATAGTAGTTTTTGAACAGTTAAATTTATATACCATCTCTATAATTAAGCTAAACCAAAAATTTCTAAGACCTTCTCTATAATTATAATTTCTTTTTTTGGAACTATTTTTTTTTTACAAAATAGATAGTGATTAATTAATTTAAAATTGAAGCACCGAATATCACCAAAATGTGCCTATAAAACATAACGTTTCTCTCTCTCTATCTATTACCCTTCTCTTTTAATTTAACACACACAAAAAAAAAACAAACATACGCACAAATACTCTCTCTCTCTCTCTCTTCCTCTGCCTCAACACTGCTCTGTTTCTGTTTCTTTTCTCTTTCATTCTCAGGAAAAGAAACAGAAATATTTGTTTGGGTCAGATTGTGAGAGAAGAGGCTCTGAATAGAGTGGAAATGTTTTGATTTTCTCTTTTTATTATTTTTCATAACCGTTTCCTTTTCTGGGTTTTACAGAGAAGGAAATGCTCAAGCTGAATTGATTTTTTTTCAATTCTTATTATTTGAGTTTCTTTTGTAACTTTTGATTTGCAACCCACATTGTTAAAAAATCAAATCCGTACCACAAACCGATCTGTTTCTCTTATTATTTTTGAACTTTCCTCGTTTGTTTGCTACTGAAATTTACCCATTTTATCACCGCCTTGTTACCTCCCCCATTTTTGCTCTGTTCTTAGAGAAAGACAGAGATGGCTGAAGATTCACCAAAATTTATTATACCAGAATCGTTTCAAATATCAAGAGATGATTTTGGAGCTCAAATTGGGTTAATATGGGAGTTGATCAAAGCCCCATTGATAGTTCCCGTGCTGACGGCGGGTGTATATATATGCTTGGCCATGTCACTGATGCTTTTCATGGAAAGGGTTTACATGGGTATTGTCATAATCCTTGTAAAGCTTTTCTGGAAGAAACCTGAAAAACGTTACAAATGGGAACCTATGCAGGATGATTTAGAATCAGGAAATTCCAATTTCCCAGCAGTGCTTGTTCAAATTCCAATGTTTAATGAAAGAGAGGTGTGTTCTGTAATCTCTTAATCCGTTTTATTTTCTGTTTTGTTTTTAGTTTTTTTTTTTTACTCAGAAAGTTTGAAACTTTATGTTTGTTTTTAATGTTTTTTTGTACTTATTAGGTTTACAAGCTATCAATAGGAGCAGCATCAAATCTTTCATGGCCGGCAGATCGTTTAGTAATCCAAGTTCTTGACGATTCAACAGACCCAGAAATCAAGGTGAAAATCCTGAACCTGTTGTTGTTAATTTGATATGGGTACAAATACAAATCAGCAATCATGAAAAATAACTGAGCGCTGTTGAATTGTTTGGCAGCACATGGTGGAGCTAGAATGCCAGAGATGGGCAAGCAAAGGAGTAAATATAGTATACCAAATAAGAGAAACAAGAGGAGGCTATAAAGCAGGAGCTTTAAAAGAAGGACTAAAGAGAAGTTATGTAAAACACTGTGAATATGTGGTCATATTTGATGCTGATTTCCAGCCTGAGCCTGATTTTCTCAGGCGTGCCATTCCTTTCTTGGTCCATAATCCTGACATTGCCCTCGTTCAAGCTCGCTGGCGATTTGGTAATTATTTTTCTTAATTACACTCAACTATTATTGGTTTTCAGAATTAAATTCTTGTTTTTAAACATTTCCTATTTTTAACGGCAACTCTTAAATTAGACGGTCCACTCTACTAATTTGTCTTTTGTATATAAAAACAACTCCCTCCTTAAACTTGGTGCTCATTGTAAATATAAAATTTATTTATTAAATAATTAATATATATTTCACTTAAATATTTATTTAATTTTTAATATTTATTATCTATAAAATTATAATTATCACATATTTTTATTATAATCTAAAATTGAAATATCTATTATAGAAAAGAAAATGAAAGTTAGTACACTTATATTAAGACAGAGTGTATAATCATATGTTTGGGTCCTATGTTCAACCGTTTCAATTAATAGAAATGTTTAAATAAATCAATTTAGATAAACCCTGATTAAGCCCTAAATGTCAATTTTTTTTTTTTCTATTTATGTTCAAAAAAATAAATATAAGAAGTGTCGGTGGTCTATGCGTTTTTTGTTTTTTTTTTTAAAGCAAAAGACTTTTCATCTACTACTAGTTTTTTTTAACTTGCATGGGAGAGATGCAGCGTGGGGCCCTCTAGGGGTAACTAAAGGCAAAAAAGATGCAGCGTGGGGGGTTCACAATAAGCCCACCAATCACGGGGATGGTGGTCACTTTTGCCCTCACTTGTTTGGCTGCCTATGATCGTGACACTTGTTAATCTACTGACCGTTTATAACACTTGTCACTTGGGTAAAATAGCAACTGCGGAGGAGCATTAACAAACACGCACACGTACTGTAGCAACCCACACCGCCGCACCCATAGCATAAAACATAAAGTGATTTGATTAGTTGACGGTCCTGAAATTATAATTCCTCATCATCAATATTACCCTTTTTTATCCCTTAATTAATCCTTTAATTGCATATTATCATTACAATTAGATTGCCCCACTTTATTATTTTTTCTCAGAAAAGTAACATTATTATTTGTTTTCATTGTTTAATGAAATTAATATAAGAAATATATTTATTTAAATGTTAAAATAATTTTTATATCTAATATATTAAGAATGTAATCACTAATTTGTTATGAAAAATTTATTTATTTCCATTTCTTGTGTCGGTGGTCAGATTATAATTATCTTTTCAATTTATGAATTATTTTACCAATCAAAACAAAACAAAAAAAAAAGGTATGGGGGGGTACTTTTGTCATTTGAGTGAGTGAGAGGGAGAGTACTACTACTGGTGTTCCTCTATTGAACTGAGGATACAAGCCAACCACTTTTCCCTGAAAAGGGGTAAATGGACTAAAAGGGAAAGTTTAGAGGGGCGAATATGTCATTTCTGGAGTAATATGATTGCGGCAGCAGCAGATGTAGGTCACGTGGTGGTCTTATATGGCCTTTGCTAGTAGGGATTGGTGGGACCATAACCTAATTGCTGCCGACACTTCTGATTTTGTACTTTTATTAGTACACATACTAAATACTAGTTAAAATAAAATTGTCTTTAATTAAAAGGTCCGTTACATCGACGTGCCGAAATCTAACTTGACTCGCTTTTTTAGCTTCTATTTTATTTAAATTAACCTTAATTATTATGATTAATTGCAATTAGAAATGAAACTAACTATAATTATTTGGGAAAAAAAATAATTGCAGTGAATGCGGATGAATGTTTATTGACAAGAATGCAGGAGATGTCATTAGATTACCATTTTACAGTGGAGCAAGAAGTTGGATCATCAACTCATGCATTCTTTGGTTTCAATGGTAATTAATTTTTAATCTAATTCAATTACCTATTTTGTTTCATTTTTTTTTTTTTTACTATATGTGGTCCCTAAATTTAACCTTTTTTTGTTTCAGCAGCCCCTTATTTAGGGGGCCGTATTTATTACTATTAGCATATGGTAGCCGTGAAATAGATTAAGTGCAAATTGCATTGCTTAACTTAAATTATTCATGCTTAATTTAGCTTCTACCTAATAAGATGCGACGTGTGAAAATCACCCGTGCCAGATATTACGCGACAATGAGAGTGACTCGTAACAAATATACAATTTTAACTGAATTTGTTGAAAAACATAACAATTTTTCCAATTAGAATTGTATTTGATTTTTTTTAGTTAATAACCAACGAAAGTTTTGTAATTATCAGATTAATTTTTACAGGAACTGCTGGGGTATGGAGAATTGCGGCCATTAATGAAGCTGGTGGATGGAAGGACAGAACTACTGTTGAAGATATGGACCTTGCTGTTCGAGCTAGTCTCAGGGGCTGGAAATTTTTGTATCTTGGTGACCTTCAGGTATATAATTAATTAACTTGCCTAATTGTAATTAATCATTATGTAATTCATGATTAAATTTATGGGTTTTTTTTTTAATAGGTGAAAAGTGAACTTCCCAGTACTTTCAAAGCATTCAGGTTTCAGCAGCATAGGTGGTCTTGCGGTCCTGCTAATTTGTTCAGGAAAATGGTTATGGAAATTGTTAGAAATAAGGTTAGTTTAACCCTCCTGGATTTTTTTTATATTTCCGAAATGAAATTTATTATTATTCTTTGCTCTAATTGAACATCAATTGAACATTTTCAGAAAGTGAGATTCTGGAAAAAGGTGTATGTGATCTACAGTTTCTTCTTCGTCCGCAAGATTATTGCTCATATGGTGACATTTTGGTTCTACTGTGTTGTTCTTCCATTAACCATTTTGGTTCCTGAAGTTAAAGTTCCAATTTGGGGAGCTGTTTATATTCCTTCAGTTATTACTATTCTGAATTCAGTAGGAACTCCAAGGTATATATAATATATACTCATCTTATTTACCAATTTTCTGCAGAAATTGTATTAGAAACTCATGCTATTGAGTTCTTCAGGTCAATCCACTTGCTGTTTTACTGGATTCTTTTCGAAAATGTGATGTCTTTGCATCGAACAAAGGCAACATTGATCGGTCTGCTAGAAGCAGGAAGAGCTAATGAATGGGTTGTTACTGAAAAACTGGGAAATACACTTCAGAAAAATGCAGAAGCCAAGAAAAATAATATTAAACCTGCAAGAAAACTCCGATTCAAATTCCCTGACAGGTAAAAAAATATTCTTCTTTATTCATTTCTCCTGGTGCACCAAATCCAAATATTGTTGATGAAATAATATTTGTTAAACCAAATCCCACTGTCTTAAATTAAAATTTTCGGATGGTTATGCAGATTCTTTATAATATTAGTTGAGAATATTTATAATATAATTAATAATGGAATTAATATGTTTGCAGATTAGTTTGTTGTTTTAGTTGCAACAAACAGACAAGGGTTTTGTCCTTACCTAATTCCAGATCATGCAATAACGTTAACAGATACGACAATAATATTAATTAATTTGTTAATTATTTACACCGAATTCTGTTTCCAAAGTAAACGCCTTAAATTACATGCCTTAGTACATGGTATGATTTGATTAATTAGTATTTTTGGAATGTATATGTAATTTGGGTTTTTTTTTATGAAACAGGCTCAACACATTGGAGTTGGGATTTGCAGCATTTCTTTTCATTTGTGGGTGTTATGATTTTGTTCATGGGCAGAACAACTACTTTGTGTACCTTTTCCTCCAAACAATCACTTTCTTCATCACCGGAATCGGATACGTCGGCACAATTATTCCTAGATAATTATAATTAATAGCACCAGTAGCAGCAGCAGCAGAAATAGGTTGCGACACGGATAAAATCCTTGCCCCAGCCCTTTCCATATGTTTTTTTTTCATGTTGTGTTTATGTTTTTCTTCCCTCAAACACAACTTATAAGTGGGGAATTTATCAGCAAATGATTGATTACAATTCTTATATAAAGGGGTGACAATGGGTGATTCAATATGCTTTGCAAGAGTAGTCGTAGTCATGCCTTCTTTAGAACTGTGAAATTAGAGAGGAAAAAAAAATTACAAAAAAGAGAAAAATGTTGTTATTTTGCATAGAGTCACAGTACCAAAAAGACTGCAGAAAACAACATGTAGTAGAGAACAATAAAGTTGTTATAGTTTCAATATTTAAATAGATTGCTTGTAATTGTGAGATTTTTGTCATTTTTGGGCCTCAAATTTGTTAGTTTTCCATTTTCCCATAGTTTCAGCTGAAAAGGCTGATGATTTCAAATAGGGTATTTGTAAGCAAAGTTAATTTATGTTCCTATTTTCCTTTGTTTTACTTGCTTGTTGGATTGTATCATAAATTTTCAATGTAAAATAAACATAAAATGATACTTTTACTCCCCAAAATAAGTTGTTTATTTACATTCCAATGCTATCTCTAATTAACTTTGGGGGATGGGGTGGTACAGTGGTAACGCATTGGAGAAAAAGTCCAAGAGATGCAGGTTCGAAGCTCGTTGAAGTCAACGAAAGAAGCCTCCTCCCCTTTAGGTGCATGAGTTGTGTGCGTACATGTATATCTATGTCAAAAAAAAAAAATCTCTAATTAACTTTATTTGAAAACTAGTAATTGTTACTCCTTCCGATTTCTTTATATATGTAAATTTTTATTTTTCGGCACAAATTTACCTTAAATAACAACTTTAATTGGATAGTAAAAATTAAAATATTAATTTAGTCTTATGATAAATTGTTATTAATAGTAACAAATAACATCACTTTTTAACTGTGAGGAGCGTATGTTTGGAATAAATTGACAAATTAAATAATTTAGTTTAAAACAATAAAAAAATTAAAGTAATATAGTAATTTATATTTATGTTTCATCATTAAAAAGGAACATAAGCTCCAATTGACAATGGTTAACCTTCCTTGTAAGGCAAGTGTGTAATCTTGCTTACATAAATCAATTAGGAGTTGTAATCACTTTTCATGCCTTCTGCCAATCATTTGTAACCTATGGGGATCAACTATGACTTATAATGCTGTCCAATTAGGACTCCTATCCTTCAAAATTTTAGGGCACTTTTGTGTTACCCTTAATTATAGCATAACAACAAGCACCATAGGAATCAACTTTAATAATAACATGAAATCTTAAAGTACAAGTGTCAATTATCTTTGATAACCCTTTTTGGACTTTAAACAGAGATAAAGAAGAAATGGTTAATTATAATTTAGAATGGAGTAAGTAGAAACTTAAGTATGTTAATTGCACAACTCTACAAATAAACTAAACTTTGCTTGAGAGGATAGGAAAGTCATGAAGGTCAACCATCTTTCTTTTCTTTATTAATATTATTTTCCTAAATAACAATAATTGGGTTCTAGATTGTACAACTAAAATATTAAACTCAAAATAATAGATTATGGAAACTTCTAAAGCAATTACTTCTAATTGGTTTAGTATTTGAAAATTATGGAAACAATGTAGGGATTATCTCTCTGTCTTGAAATTGATAAAATTATTCTACACAACAGTTAGTAGTATTTACAACTATAAGTAACATGTTAGTGGCAACTGAACCCATACTCCAGCTGGCCATTTAAAGCACATTCTCAAATTATTTATATATTTTTTTTGTCTAATAATAAAAATAATAGTAAGAAATTATTGTTCAAAGAAAATTGGTTAGGAAAATTATTACGATCCCCACTTGGGTATGGAAAAATATTAAATCTTTTGGCCAGCTATCCCACTTTGAGGTGCATATAATTCAGCGAATCTGAATTAATCTGGATCGTTGATATACTTGAAAAATAGCTTGCCTAGAACGCCGGTGCAAATAAAAAAAAAAGGTTAGGATATATATAATTGACAAAGGCATTTTACATCTAAAGGGACAAAAACACGAATCAATCTCAAACACTACTGTTTGATAAGAGGACCACTTACTACCGGCTTACCACCTTGTGTGCTGGATGAGATATATTATTTGTATAAGCACAGCTAAGAAATTATTGTGGGAAAAAAGAAAGAATCCTATATAGTTGATTAGGACAAGCAGAGATAGTGAGTCTGTTGCCACTCTTGAAACCATTCATTTTTTTTTTCATGGCAGACACAGCAAAAAGAGTAGCTACAGACTTTAGTAAAAGATGAAATATGGTTCCCTTTTTAGGAATTTATGTTCTTCTTTTATCACAATCATCAAACTTCTTGTCTTATATTTACAAAATTATTGCTAATAATAAATGTAGAAATCAATAATATAAAAGTGAACCTTTTTTGTTTTGGCTCAGGAAAATAGCCTGTGATTTTGGTAGTGATGAAGTGATTATGTATGGGCTTTGAAAAGCACATCTACAAAAGAAGCACATGCTTCTGATTTTTTATGTTTCTGGACTTCCCTTGTTATTGTTGTTACTCAATATTAACATTATGAATTTGGCTACTAACACCACTTAACCATAATTATGATTTTTAATATGCGAAGTCAGAATTCAGAATTTAGGACACCAAATCCAAAATCAATGTTTGTGTTTGTGGTCATACGTTATTATTAATTACTATACAAAATCCAAAATTAAATGCTAATGTCCTTATTTCTAATTGTTATATATGAGAACATAGTACTATAATTATTTTCAAAGATTAAAAAGTAGTTTTCTAGCAAAGAAAAAGAGACTGACAATGCTCAGAATCCTCATGTGATGTGGGGTTACTTAAGGAACACAAAACCACATGGTATAAATTTGACGATATGTTCCATTTTTATCACAACCGACAGCGAAATTACTACCACTGCACATGCAATTTTATAACCATATTCATATTTCCACAATTACGAAACCTTAACAGTAAGTATTATGAAGGAAAATTATGGCAAACTCCTCTTAAAAAAATGTTAATTGTAGAATGAATCAGAATGCTTAAAGAATTTTAGATATAAAATGAGTGAAGGGGTTGAAAAGCATATAAGCATCCGAAGATTTGTTATTAGTTGGTTGAGATGTCTTCTCATAGTGCATGTGTTTGGCATTTTGGAAGTAGCAATAATAGGAATGTGACATCAATTTTAAAATTCATTAATTTAGTGATCTGTCTCCTATGCCCCCATTGTCCTGCAACGTGGGCTCAAACTCTTTTCTCTCATCCCTTTTGCTTACGTAGAGGTGACTGGGCAGCCCTTTTTTGTTACTCTCCAAAACACAT
>CATIWJ010110426.1:0-14209 GCA_949640765.1 Croton laevigatus
TTTTTTTTTCTTAAAAAAAAAAGTAATTGTGACTATTAAGATTCCGGATAAGTAGTAACCCCATTGCATTGCAAGCTTAATACAGAAGAATAAAAAATATAACTTGATCGGCCTCCGTAAATATAAGAGTAGCTTCCTAGGGTTGAAAATCCAAAAGGATGCCCTAGGCATAAGTTAGAACAATGTAAAAAAGAAATGTAAGCTTGCTATAAGTTAAAAATTGAAAATGACAACTTAGGAAAAAATTAGAGCATACACAAAGAAATACTACCTTCGGACCAAAATTTTGAGGCTTTTACTATTTATTTTTTTCTATTTTTTTTTCTAAAATGCCCCAAAAAAGCAAGAAAAAGAAGATGAATTATAGCAGACATGTTCTGCACATGTCTGTAACAATTCCTGCAAAAAGTACATTGCAAATCAGATTTAATAGGGTTGGGAAGGCATATCATTCTCCACGCGCCTTCAATTTTTCGCTGCACTATAGAAAATGGATGGAGAAAAAGTTAGAGATGCTGCAATCCCAAGTGTTGGAAGGAAAACACCAAACCAGTTGTCATTAACAACTAAAACTCAACTGCTTGCATATATTCACCAAAAAATTAAGGAAGGTGTCCTGACCAAAGAAATCATCTCTAAAGTTGCAGCTAAGTTCTCCATAAGTAAAGCAACTTATTTTAGAATTGGCAAAAGGGAAGAGTTGCGATTCTACACCCTTTATTCGAAACATGGGAAGGAAAAGGAAGCATTTAGATTAAGTTGCTTTAAAGTCCATTAATCTAGCTAAAAGGCAGACAACTAGATGCCCTGCTGCTGAGCTGAATGTATGGCTACAATAAATTCAGAGGTGGATACAAAGAAGAGAAATTAAGGCTTATTTTAATGCAATCAAGCCTTTGCTTAAGAAAGAAAACATAATTGCTAGAGTCAATTTCTGCCTTTCAATGCTTGATGAAGGTACATTATTTACAAATCCTTCTTTTGTTGGAATATATAATATTATTCACATTAATGAGAAATGGTTCAACATGTGTAAAGAAACACAAAGGTATTACCTAGCCACTGATGAAGATGAACCTTTAAGAGTTTGCCAAAGTAAGAAATTCATACCAAAAATTATATTCTTAACTGCAGCAGCTAGATCTACGTTTGATGCCAATGGAACTGTCATATTTGATGGTAAAATAGGAATTTGGCCATTTTTTGTTACTGAACTAGCCAAAAACAAATCCAAAAATAGGGATGTTGGAACTATGGTAACTAGACCCTTGGCGTATGTGATTAAAGATGTTGTTAGATCTATGATTTTGACAAAATTGCTCCCTGTTATTAAAGAAAAATGGCCAAAAACAAGAACAAATGCACCCATTTTTATTCAACAAGATAATGCTAGACCTCACATTTCTATTGACGATATGTTATTCAATCAGGCAGTTAAGAATTTAGGAATGAATATCAGGCTTATATGTCAACCCCAAATAGTCTAGTTTTGAATGTACTTGATTTAGATTTTTTTTGGGGCAATAGATGCCCTTAAGTGTAAAGTGGCACCCTGATCTATTGATCGTTTGATTTCTGTTGTAAGTTATGCATATGTAACATTTTCATCCATATCGATGAATAAGGTTTTTCTATTATTATAAAATTATATGGGTTTAATATTAAAATGTCTGAGTGGAAATAATTACTAGACGTTACACAACAAGAAGGACCAATTAATTGCATTGTACATACTCCAAACTATTATGACAACAGAAGGATCTATTATTTTGGATGCTGCAATTGCTGTCGAGCATCTTTTTACAATCATATTCCAGTGAATTGTTAATTGGAAGAAAGGTTTTGGTTGTATTATTTTGAACATTATGCATTTTTTTTATCTCATCAAGTGCAACTTTTGTTAAATGCACCCATGTTTTACAATCCATACTTTTGGCTTTGTAAATGGGCAACTCTTTTGCAAATGTGATGTACAAGGCATACTTTTAGCTATGTAAATGGGCAGCTCTTTTGTAAATATGATGTATAAGGCATACTTTTGGCTATGTAAATGGGCAATTCTTTTGCAAATATGATGTACAAGGCATATTGTTTACTATGTATTATTGGAAATTGAAATCTTTATGCACCATTACTTTGGATAATACTTATAAAGGAATTATTAATTTATTAATGTTTAAATGAAAAACATTTTGTTTAACGATATATGAGATCTAACAATGAAATTTTTTAAAAATAGCATTATCTAAAATGTAATTAACCATTCAATTGTTCTAAAATAAAGAAAAAATCTAGAAATATGCACAACAAATTTGAAAATAAAAAAATTCATTCATAAAAAAACTATGGTTGTGTTTGCTCACCAGAAAATGCTCCCTTCTCCTCAATAACATGAGAAGATGCACCCTTCTCGTGCAACTTTAAGTTGCCAAATGCAAGAAGCTTTGAAGTGTCATACATACCGACTAGATAAGCTCGATGTGGAAGTGGAGTGCTTTCAGTTTGTAATGAGGAATCAGTCTGTGGAGTAGTCTTCTTGACCACATTTGCTCCATCTGCTTTAAATGCATCCATGTTTGCAAGTTCAGGGGCATTTTTTGCATTTTTTGTTGCATCTGCATCTCCAGCAGCAGCTTCAGCTGCATCTCCATCTGTATTTTTTGTCGCATCTGAATCTCCATCTGTACCCACAGCAGTACCACCAGGACGGCCACCAGCTTCCTTCGAAGGAAAGATCAAATCCTTAGGGGTATCAGGGAAATCATCTTTCTCATCCAACTTCTCCTTAGCTCAGGAACCTCAATTCGCCGTTTCTGAACTTCTGCAACATTTGCTTTAAGTTCTGCAACATTTTCTTTAATTGTTGGCAAAAGTTCACACTACATCTCTATCATTTTTGCAAGCTTCTTCTAAAGATCAAATGTGAAGTCAAATGATACACCTAAAACCCCTTTCTTCTGTTGTGCTTTGGTTCCAAAATCCCTTGTTTTGATTGATTGACCAACTTATACTTGATTTTATGAAGTTACTAATGATGTTTCAAGTGTTTTAATATTTTATCAGTTGAATACTATCATGACAAAACAAGTTAAGTCAAGATCAAAGTGAAAAACAGCAAAGTAAAGTTACTGCAACTAGGTCGCGCCCACTACAAATGTGTCTCGGTCGCGACTCAACAAAGAAAAATTTTTTTCTGCCATCAGAGTGGTCGTGACTCGGATGTCTCCGCCCGAGACTCAATCTCAGCACAGGAGTCTCGTTCGCGACTCAACATATCAAAATTTAGTGAAGCTTCTGAACTACTCGCGACTCTGAGTCGCATCGAAGTCTCGGTCGCCACTCAGCCTCAGCACAAGTGTTTCGATCGCTACTAAATGGTCGCGGTCGCGATCGTGACTATCATGTCTCACACTAGTCCCGCTCGCTACTTTCAAAAAGAGTCGTTGCTGCCACTTATAACAAGTCTCAGTCGCGACCCGACAAAAGTCAATCTACTCAAATATTAAGATGCTGTCGGGCCTACAAAAAATCCATTGGAGCCATTGTCTGACGCTCCAAACAATGCTCAAAACGGCTAGTCTCGGTCGTGACTCACCTGTCTCGGTCGCGACCCAGCTAGAATTCAGACAACTTAATTTTTCCTTGACGCTCCAAACGGCTAGTCTTCAAATTTCTTCTATAAATACCCTCACATACACTGATAGGAAAACAACACAACTCCTGCACTCTATTATCTTTAATTTTCTCTATATTTTACTTCAAATTACTTTGTTCTATTAATGTTTGTTGGGTCATCCTTAAATCTAACATTCTTTGTTGTTTTGTTTTCTTATAGTTGTGAGTTAGCTTTAAACTCATCCTTGTTTATATTTTCTGTAAAGTTTGAAGTTAGCTATAAACTCTAAGTTTTGAGGTGAACTTGCAAAACCTCTCTTGTATTTGTCATTGGTGTTAGTGGAACCCAATTCCTTTCTAGGATTGGAGAAGTGAACGTAGGCTCGAGATTATAGCCGAACCACTATAAACTTCTTTTGTTTATACGACCAAATTTCCGCTTACAATTTTTAAAGGCCACTAATTCACCCCCCCCCTCTTAGTTGCCAAGGGACCAACAATTGGTATCAGAGCTTGAGTCTCTTTTACAAGCTTTATTGCAAGAGAAGATCCTATGGCACCACTACAAAAAGTCACACACCAATCTTTGAAGTTATTCTTTGATGGAACCGATTTCTCCTTTTGGAAAAAATGCATGGAGAGGTATCTAAAGAGCCAATCCCTATGGGATTATGTTGAAAAACAAATCCTACCTCCGATTATAAAGGATCAAGAAGGCAATAAATTTTCAAAGAAGAGAGAAGAATGGATTGAAAAAGAAAAAAATGATGATGCAAGAAACAACTTATGTATGATTGTTCTTATAAGTTGTATGTCTAGAGATGAAGCAAGTAGAATCATCCACTGTCCTTCTCCTTACAACATATGGAATGTTAACTTTCTCGCCATTCATAAAGTGCCACATCATTCACTGCTCATCCTTTGTAACAATATCCTTGGAACCCATCCTTAGAGTGATTTTTAAAGCAATAATCATGTGGAACAGCTTAGGTATAGCCTTTAATCTAGTCCCAATTAACTTACCATCACCTCTATCTTATGTTAAATGCTCAGTAGCAAAATCAGAAAAAGAAATCTTAGGGGGAATTGCATAATGCTTTATGAATTCATCATACCCTATAACATCAAGACCAGTCAACGTAGAAACATTTCTCATATGCAACCTAATATCAATACCTTTAACAAATGAATTAATAGCAACTATATCCTCCTTCTTCCCTAATTTGTGACTCTAATAAAACAAATTGGCATAGAACAACTTAACTAACCTAGGATAGTAAAAGTCATCTAATGAAAGAAAATGCTGCATTTTATCATCAAAATATGCAAACAAGTCCATTCTTACCTCAAGCAGAGAAGGGAAATCCACATTCTTCTCAACCAAAAATTGCTCTCTAATTACTATCTTATTAAAGAACTCTACCATCTCATTGTCTAAAAGTTCATACCTATCCTAATCATAAGTTTCTTCCTCCTTCCCTTCGCTGGCCGCAAGGTTTGTAGACTCTTCTTAATTTTCTTCATTCTCAAAACTAGATGCTTGACGTGTCTTCTTTTTGTTCTTCTTCTGAGCAGCGACCTCTTCAAGTGCGGCCTTTCATTTTCTCCCAGGGGAAGAAGATGAAGGTGTAACCTTTTTTTGCTGTAATCTCCCCCTCTCCTTCATCGCCTTTTTCATTTCGCATGCACTCTCCTTGATGAGAATAACTTTAGCTCTTGATGTCTCATTTGCCATAGGTTATAGTGGTTGTGGGTCGCTACTGTCTCCCTCACTCTCTATTTAGACGGATTTGGGCGGTTTCCTAGCCTTAGTTTTAATTCTCGGTGCCATTTAAGTAGTTTAGTTAAGGAGTTTGGGTAACTGGGCGGTTGAGGGTAGCTTTAAGCTAGATCCAAAGGGGAATTATTACTCAGGTGTGGAATGGAGTGATTATGGTTGAGTGATTATTGCTGCAATTTTTTTTTTAGTTTTTAAAAGGCTAGATTTTGAGAGAAATGAGATTTTCATTTCCCACCTTTTGACGAACAGTGGCAATTTTTATTTTTTCCCCTTTTCTGTGTTAATTATTTCTGCCCTTTTCCTCATTTTGGGTGTATATCAGACCATATGCAACATTTTCAGTTTTTTAGGTGCATTTTCTTTCCACTTTGCACCATTGTATAACGACATGCAATAAACTGCATAAGGAAAAGTTTATATATATATATATATATATATATATTGGCCGCACAAGGCAAAAAAATGCACATATATTAACTACACATGTAACCCATACTATCATTTAAGAATTCACGTGCTTTCCTCTCTCCTATGACAAAAGCTGCACGTCTAATAACTCTCTTTTCTCTCACTAGTGCACAAATTTGACAGCAAATAAAGAATTCATTTATTATTCCCTTCCACCACTACAAGACAAATAGCAAAATCATCCTAATACACCCCAAAATACCAAAAGTGTCAACCATTTTGAACACATCATTTGCTGTAATGTCTCAAGAATTTTGGTCCGGAGGTAGTAATAGAATTTGATAAAGGTTTTTTGGCCAAAATTAATAGAACTCAAAATGACGATCATTTATTTAAATCAAAGAGCCTGTGTTATCAATAAAGTGGAAGATTACTTAATCTCTTGAGTTTCGTTCAAATACCAAGAGTTATAAACAAGATAAAAAATAAGATTTACATTGTTTCAATTATACTCACGAGCATACATCCACTCTTTAAGTATATCTTTATGAGAGTGCATGAAAAGGGATTGTAGAATGTAAGGGACCGTGTGAATGGTTAAAAGCAATGGTTAAAGGCTTTCAAAGGACATGGTGAACAAAGGTATAGGTGCTTGAATGATCAATGTTTGGGTTCAATAGTCAAGGTTTATGGTGGATAGTAGGCAATAAGGGTTAAGGATTCAGAGGTGTGTGTCGATGTTTTGACAAGGTGGATCATGATTCACGGTTTAAGGCTTGATATGGATGAGTTAGAAAATTGGATAAGAGGGGCATAAAGTGAGGCAGTGATAGGCTAAAGGTGCCCTAAACTTGATGGGCAAAACAGGATAAGTCAAAATTTATGAGTTGGACTATAGGTAAAAAGGATTATACGAAATGGGTATTGTAAGTCTTCCCACGTCTCTTAGGGGACCTACCTATCAGAACAGGTAGGGTCATCCACCATTGCTCGAGAGGAAGTCACTGTTTTACTAGCTAAGAGGTTGTTTATACAACCTCCTTATATTACTATGATAAAAACATCACTTAGGTGACCTCTCTGTGTGACCAAACAAGGGAGGTCGTTTGGGCTCCATACAAGGTTGTGGGCCACTAGCCTGTTTTGGGCCGCCAACCTATTATGGGCCTAAGCTGAACCTAGACCTGGCCCTACTGCAAACAAGTCACCTACTACCAACATGGCATCGTGACGGCTCCCCGCATGGCACCATCCCATGATGTCTCTCATACCTTCAACTGCGGACGTAATAGTACCTTATCTTCACTATAAATAGCCCACCACCATCATAAAGGCAGATGATGAACTTTTAGACAACAGGTATGAAATTAGTGGACAAGACTAAGGATCAGATGACCAAACTTTCATGGATTGACTAAAACTTGATGGATTATGCTACAACTAGGATGACTAATTTAATGTCTAAAGTGAAAGCTCATGGAAAAAATTTTGTGGACTTAGAGGTAAGATATTAAGTTGAGATTTTTGAAACTAAACTTAAGAATAGAATTCTTAGAGTTTGATTTCATCAACTAGTGTTTCAAGATTCACAAACATTATGCATGTATGTATGGATAGTAGGGCAAGATTTAGAAGATTGGGATTATAGTTCATACACTATAGGTATGCCAGGCCTTTTTAAGATTTGAACCGTTTGAACTATCAATTCTGAATCGTCAAGAACTAAAATCGAAACTACCACGAACCGAAATCATGATGAACCGTAACTATAACCGTTAAAGGAAGGTTTAATTTTGGTTCAATTAGAACTGTAACTATTTTGGAACTGTAACTGATCGGAATCGGAGGTTGAACTAATCCATGAGTTTAGGATAAATAATCTTGAGTTTTGTAAATATTCTCTTTCTAGACTAAATAAAACAAAAGAAAATGAGTTTCGGAATACAAAACATTAGAGCTTTCAAAGGGTGTCAACTTTTTTTACTATTGTTATAATTTTTTAAAACACCTAAAATATTAGAAAACCAGACAAAGAACTGCAAAAAACCTTTTAGAACTGTTCCTTGAAAACCCATGAAAGAACCACTAGCCGAAGGTTTCAGAACCATAAAAGAACTTTTTGCTGATGGTTTGGTTAAGATTCCAGCATTTTTGGAACCGTGAACTATTGGTTCCAAAACCTTAACCAGAGGTTCTAGAATCGTGGCCAAGCCTAATTGTAGGAAAGGTTCTATGTGCAATTACATGCATGAAAAGGGTGGCTAAGACTTAAGGTTATATGTCTAGTTAGAATAGCCATATACCTAATCACGTGTGCAACATAAAGTCACACAATGGTCCAGTGGTACTGCTATTCATCTTACCATCTAATGGATCAAATGGAGTCACTCGTTTCGTTGTCATCTCTAGTATGAATGGATCATCTAAGTTACATACCACTTGTTGTCTGAAGATTTAATTTCATCATCATATCAGATAACGGTAATCAAATGCAATAAAATAAATATGATGCATGAATGAAAATAGGATTTCTTTTAAAATTTTCCCAATATGCAATCTTAGATAAATGCCAATTCAAACAAGGGAAGTAGTCAAAACCCTAGCTTCTTCTTGAATAAGAAAAATTAAATATGCATAAGAGAAATTTTTTTCTAATACAAAAATTGAAAATCTAGAAAAGGAGGAAAAAGAATTTTTTTTTTTTTAATTTTTTGATAAACCTTCAGAAATCCTATTAAAAAGGAAAAGGAAAATACTTTTTGGAAAGAAAAATTAGAGTCATAAGAAAAGGAGGAAAAATATTTTTTGTATTAAAAAAAAATTAGGGAGGAAGAAAAGAGAAAAAATATATATATATTTTAAAAAAATCAGGAATTTGAAAGAAAAAGGAGAAAAATAAAAAAAATTTATCCACATCTAATTAGTAGTCCAAAAACTACGAAAAAAAACTTAATTTTTAGAAAAAGTATTATTTATCCCTAATAGAGTTGTCAAATTGTGAATATGAGCCTAAAATTGATATGGAGAAAAACGAAAGAAAAGAAACTTGCCTAACACGAAAAATATTTTAAGAGAGTCGCCACTTTAATTTATTATTTTGAAGAAAAAACCTATTTTTGAAAAAGGTGACTCCACATAACCCAGAGGGAAAAAATTAATTTTCATGAAAAAATGCACTAATCTCAAACCAAAGTGTATTTCAGAGATTAGGTTTTTAGATGTAAAGAAAATAGTGAAAAAAGAGAACGATTTTTGACAAAAAAAATTTTGAATTTTAAAGAAAAAATAATAATGCTTGCCACTCAAGTAATCACAAATAAGTAAGTAAATAATCACAAGAAAGTTAAGTAGAAAGTTAATTTCAGATCTCAGATCTGGGCTGTTTTAGTGCCAATTGGATGCTAATTTGGCTCATATCCCAAATCTGGGCTGGTGTAATGCCAATTGGATGCTAATTTGGCTCATATCTCAATTTAAATATTCTTCAAGCATAAAAACACTCAACTAAAATAACCTAAAAGGATACAGAGCGAAAATAATATATTGAAAGTAAATAAGCTATAAACATGAAAATTACATTTTGGAATTTATTGTAAACCAATGATAAACTGACTTGAAAATTGATTTTATACTAACAGTAAATAAAAATCTGAATTTAAATAAAAATAAGGAGAAAAGAAGGTTTTTTGAATTAATTGAGCCTGCGGCCTAGAAATAATCCCAAACTTGCCTGCATACTTGATCTGAATACATTATCAGGGCGAAATGTAGTACCAAATCACAATGAAGTGATTTTTTTACATGCTAATATTATTTAGTGATGAATAATAAGAGATTAATTGAAAAACTAGTTAGAATAGAGCACTTGAGCATCAATTATTCGATAGGATCTTAGTTGAATCTTAAATCCACGGGTGCGAAACCTAAGAAAAAATAAATTTGAACCTTGATGAAAGTGAAGTATTATGGGAGGAGCTCAATATGTCTTGAATTGAAGGAGAGTTGAAGTATTTATAGGAGTTTGGCAGAGACTATTTAGGAGTGTAGGGAATTGATTATAAATCAAACTGGCATTAGGTTTTCTTGTTTTAAGAAAAAAGCTAGGAATATTCTATAATTAGAATACTTCGAAATACTCTAAAATAGATAAAAACTAGACTAGAGTAAGAAACAAGCAAGATGGCTGGACCCAGGGTTGGAGTGGGGATAAGTGGTGGCCTGGTAGCGTGACAAAGTGAAAGGTGGAGGACATTCAGCACCCATGTGGCAAGGTGGTGACCCAAATGGATTCTATGGTTTGGAGTTTGGCCTGTGCATGAGGCTCACGTGCATATGAAATGGTAGTGCATGTGACCCACACACTGACACAAGCATCTTCTGTTTGGTTATTAACATGGCGTTGACTGGGTAGTTGACTTTGACCTCTTGTCTGATTGCTGCTGATTTGGTTCAAATTGGTCCGATTTGAACTCATTTTGCCTTGTGCTTTAGATTTTATGTCCGACTCTCGAGCTTTCTAATCTCGAAAATTTTTGTTTTGAGGCAGAGCACAATTGAGACTAAGAGTGTCATAGCCTAAATTGTAAATTTTGTGAATAGTGAAATTGAGAAAAGAACTAAATTAAAAGTTTGTAAATATTTATGGATTAAGTTGAAATTTCTTCATATTAAATTGCGGTATTCTAAAATATGAACAAATAAAGTTGGAGATTAATTCCAAAGGGCTAAAGAATGAGATTTAAAATACTTAATTTTCCTTGGGACACCCGAGACTAAAATTAAGCAAAAATCCTTACGGAAGAACATTTCATAAATTTTGCCATAAGTGACAGTTGCAGCACCTGAAAAAAAAGTTACAAAATAAGTTAAATAATTTAAATGGCTACTAATTTTTATCAATAGGCACAATTTTAAAAATAAAACTAATAGCTGTCGGAATAGTTTAATGAAGTAAAATTTATGAGTCGTCGATTAAGTAATTAAATAATAAAAATAAATATAAAATAAATTGATAAATGTGGGCATATAAATAGAAGAGAAAGGAAGGGTTAGGGCAAAAGAAAGATAGGAAGCAGCTTCCCATTTCTTCCTTGGTGAGCCGGCGATAAGCAAGAGAAGAGGAAGGAAACTTGGTAAGAGCTCTAATCTGTAACTCAAGTTTTAGCTTCTAATCTTTAAGTTAATCCATTCTGTGAAGTTCGTTTATAAAGAAAACATGTTTTACTCTTAAAATTGTAGAATGATGATGAATAGTGCCTCTTTTTAATTTTTTGTTAAAATTGATATCAAATGAAGCTAGATATATGATATGATAAGTAGTTTATTATTGAGTATTGTATGATTTGAAGAGGATTACATATAGAAAAGAGACTATGTTAAGTTAGGGTTTAAGATTATGTTAAGTTAGGGTTTAAGATTATGTAAAGGTAAGTTAATTTTAAGAAAGACATGGTTGATTTTAGATAGAAATGAGTTAAAACTAAGAGAATAGATAGCATTCTCATTATTATGCACCTAAATGATTCTATGACAGCAAGATAAAAAGGAAGTGGAGCAGAAAATCCAAGAGGAAAAATAATAGAGAAGAGCAAAAGGAGGTTTGATACTTTAACTTTAAAAAATTTACGTTTTAATGTGTTTATTGGCATGTTTATGTATATGTGCTTCTTAAAATGATTATATAATCTTATATATATGTGTATTGATCATAGTGTTTGACGTAGAATATGTATATATTGATTTAACTGACATTTGCCTAAAAATTCATGTTTTTAATAAAACTTTGGCAAATTTTTAAATTGTCTTTAGAAAGAGTTTTTGAAAACAAAAGATATATATATATATAAGAGTTTAAAAATAGATATTTGAGTTTGAAACGAATTCTCGATTCGTAAACACTATGTAGGCCGAACCACTCCAGTGGTTTTTAGCAGAATTTGTGTTTTACGTAAATGAGCGTTTTCAAGTGATTTCTATATGGAATTTCAAGTAGTATTTCAAATGAAATCTATTGTTAAATTGAAGCGTTTATTTTCTAGCTAAAAGTGAATTTTTGACGAAAATCATAAAGACTTAAACTACTTATTTTAAGGAAAACTTGTAAGGTTGAAATTATAGGGGAAAGTCTATTAGATATTTTGCAAAAGTTTTATCATGAAAAATAGATGCATCTAAGAAGACAAGTGTAACACACACGTATATGTTTATTTCGGTAAGTCTATAAGGGGCACTATATAGAGGGATGTATGAAACTGAGAAACCTTGACAGTAGGCTGATAGAGAGGCTAGAACGGTGTCCAGTTCAAGTCGTTGGGAATAAAAAAATGCTTGAATTGAGTTAGTTCTTTGACCAAGACTTCGTGAGCTTTGCCTTGGGCTTGGCATCTATGGATTGGACTTTTAGGGTAGAAAATTTGGTGTTCACTAGCTTAATTTTGTTAGAACCCAATATGCGAATTTATGGACCTCGAAAATATTTATGATGCCACTCAAAATTGAGTTGTCCTTGCAGGAGATCGAATTGCTCATGGTTATTGAATCCAAATAGGATCATTATAACCTTTTTTGTATGGAAAACTGATTTTAGGCTTCTCAAACCTCGCAGGACAACCCTAAAAATCGTCCAAAATAGCTGAAAAAGTCATATGGAAATTGCATGAAAATTGACCTTGGCTTGGGTTGAGAATACTCAGACCAACCGGCAACCACTTGATCAACCACTAACAAAATTTCACAAATGGGCTAGGGCGATTCTGTGGTGTATTTGGCTGGTTTTCGAGTTGAATCTTTTTGTTTTAGGTCCGTTTGATATGGTTTTTCGCTGTTGAGTTTCGAAAATGAAGGAACTGGTTTTTGATAAGTGCGGTTTGGTTTAAGATCAACAATTTTAATTAGGAAACTAAACTAATTAAGACAATTAATTATTTAAAAAATTAATTCTTTTCTAAATATAGAACAATTTTCAGTGTTCATAAATTCATAAGCAAAAATATCACAATTATTGATGAAATAATTACCGAATTTTTTTTAATGCAACTATATAGATACAAAAATTTAGGTAACTAATATACAAAAATTTTCCAAAGCGAAAAAATGCGAAATTTAGCTATGAAAAAAGAATAGTCGATAATTGGTCGATCAACGCCCTCATTTTAATTTTGTATAGCAAATGAAGCCATAGTCGATAATTGTTATATATATAGTGTGAAAAGAAGTACTACTAATTATGACATGTTTATTATTATTTCATAGAAAAAAAATAGTAAAATCAATCGGCCCTCATTACCACCATAATCCATTCTATAGGGCCAAGAAGATGATCCTTGAGAGAGTGGCTTATATGTATGCACTTATTGTAATTAAGCTCTAGACAGCAATTTCTGGGTCAGCAAACACGTGCGACAGTTGTTCAATTTTGTTTTGTCGCACAAAAATTGACTAACAACATAGAAATACAAAAATAGGACCATACTATTGCACCAAAAACAAAAATAATGGCAGATAACTCAAAATTATATCTATACATGTGTATAATTTGAAAACAAAAAAGAAACATTATTGACTTCTTGCTTGAGAATTAGGGAACAAATAAATGCTTTGAAGAATTGGATTTGAGCGCCTAATCTACTGGTTAGTGTGCTGTGTTATAATATATTGGTTATAAATTCAAATTTATGCCTGAACGTGTATTGGTAAAAGGGGGTCACCTTTTATTATGTGACTCACACATTAATTCCATCGGTTTTAAATTAAAAATAAAAAGAGATTTTTTGGACAATTGACGTGATAATTAATACAAGTCATAAGCGAGGGATAGGGATACAGACCCGTCCGACCTCTACTCCTTGGGTCAATGCCAGTATACCACCCTAGGCTGAGTTTTTTTTTTTTTTTTTTATCAAACCTAGGTGGAGTAGGTACTGCACCAATAAGTGCCCTTCCTATTTGAATCATAATTGTAAACCATAATTGTAACCGTCAAGAATAGGGATCGGTGTGGCGGGGGCGGGAATACATTTCGTTTTTTATTTTTATCTATATTTTATTTATTGGGATAATTTTTCCTCCATCTCCATTCTCATGAAGATTTTCATTTTTATGAGATTTTTCAATTCCCATTTTAAATTTTAAAAAATTATCAATATTAATTTGTTCTCTATCCCCAATTTACTTACAAACAATATATTAAAAATTCAGTTTAACTAGATTTTTATAAAATTAACTAAAAATCATCAAAGTTTCTGTATGAAACAATACATAAAATGGATTTTTATTCTAAAAGAGAATAATGATAAAAATTCGACTTTATATACAAAATCACCAAAAATCAAACTAAAAAATTTAATATCAACATGACAACTATGTTTTGATCAGAAAATAAAAAAAAATTAAAAGGAAAAGTAAAAT